>ML845058.1:40545-54783 GCA_009831015.1 Picea engelmannii
CACTACCAAGGTTAACTATGGATTGTCATCAACCAATTAGAATGTGACAACTAAACATTTTTAACTTAAACAATTTTTTACTCATCTTCAAATATCAAGTTTTGTTAGAGTGCATCAACAATGTAAATAATGTGCCAGAAAACCATTGTAAATTGTCCACAAGAAAGTTCTCATGAACCACTCGACTTACACCAAACTAGTTTAACATAGAAAGGATAAAAATATATATCACAAACTCTGCTTCAAGACTTAAAAAAAATTGTATGCGAACTAGCAAAATCCGAAAAAAAAGTGAATGAGTTGACTTCGAAGAGAAAGTTGATCATAGGAGTGATTCGACCTCAATCAAAGATAAATCAATCAATCGATTTTAGGACATCACACATTCATCCTCTAATATGCTCAACAAATCGAGCAAATCCAATATGGTACGTTTTAAAAAAATTGATGCAGTAAAATGACCACTAGTTCGTCACTATTTTCTCCAGTCGAAAACAAGAGCAAGGGAATCCATGTACATCAGAGCTAGGGCATCCATGCATCCATCTTCAGTTGATTATTGACTAGAAAATGCAAGTCAAGCCACCAGTCAATATCTAACCAGTCAAACCCTTCAACAATAAGAGGTAAGTCGGATCTCCTTTCCAGTCGATTCAAAACTCAATCGATGAAGGCTTGGTCAAGAACAACTTATGCAGATCGATGAGAAAGAAAAAAAGTCGAGGGTTGGGTTGAGCATAGCTCCAACCAAGTCAAATAAGGCTAGGGTATCTATGCACGTGCCACAAAAAAACAAACTTTGGTCATGTCGAAACTTCCTCCAGTTGGGTAGAGACTAGGGTCGAATTTAGTCGAATTGAGCCTCAATCGATAGAAAAAAGACAACCCCAAACAAAGGGTGAGGTCAAAGAGTCGCATGGATAGTTGGTTAGTTCAACCATAGATTGACATAATTTTGATGAACCAAATTGAGCCACCATTCCATGTGTCAAACTACAATGAGCAAGTAAAAAAACGAGTGAGATCTTGCTTCTAGTCGATTCTTCGACACATCAAGAATATTTCAACGAGGTCAATTTACATGTGGTAAAATATATGCCAATTGACTCACCCAAGTGAGATTCCAATGGGAATATGGTTCTATGCATTCAAAAAAATTAGGGTGCAAAAAAGTAACCTAGACACTATCTTCAAAAAAAAAAAAAAAAACAATACCCAAAACACACACAAAAAAAGAAAGGTTTCTATGGCTTAGTAATCCACAATAGGTAATAAAGAAAAAATCAACGAGTTTCCATTTTTTTAACCCAATTATTTCCTCAGAAAAACCAAACCATGAATAGATACAATGGCTTGACCACTTTCACAATATCATTCCTTTTCTTCTCTGCAAACCTGAGATCACAAACCCAATAACTATGATATCATGTTGGGACAATAAAATAACAGTAGACAAGAACAAAGGATCTGAAGGAATTGGTGGTGTCTAAAGACACCATCGTACTAAAGAAAATAGATCTGGATGATTTGATGATGATATACAGATCTGAGGGATCATCTAGAAATAGGTTTGGTTGTGGACCAAACCAAACAATCACATATCACATCGATTGTACATGTCCATAAAATGTGGATTTGAAATTCGAAAGTGGACATGGTCAACCATTAGTTTAGTCGACGATTGGACCCAAAGAATTGTCAACTCTGTTAACCGACAAGGTGAGGTTTATGATGGAACCCAATGTTCCAACATTTCAATGTCGAATGAGAAAGTTACGCCCAAATCAGTAATTGTTGGTCATGAAATCTACACCGTAAGAATTTCACATCCTAACTATTCACTAACATATTTAAAAAATCTAATAATTACATCTTCAAAATATGTTTTGAAAGGAGATAACCCTTAGAATCTAGTTTAAGACACAACTTTAATCACATCATTTGGATGTCAGGTGAAAAATTTATTCATAAATTAGTAATTGGAAGTCATCAAAACAACACAATGAAAACTTTGTCTCCCTGAATTTTCATCATCCCTTTTTAGATATCAAATAAAATCATTTTTAAAATGTATTTCTAGTGGGTATACCTACATGAGTCTACTTTAATCTCCCATTGGAATCATTTTAATCGTACTTCAGATGAAAAAGTTAGACCCAAAATCATCATTGTTGGTCTAGGTTGGAAATAAAAATCAACTCTCCCTTGCAGATTGTTCCTCATCGGATTTTCCATATTGATTATTGATGGTTTTAAAACCTGTTTCTACTGGATACAACCACATGAGCCTACTTTAATATGGCTTTGGGATCACTCCGATCGGGCATCAAACGAATATTTTATCAACAAAAAACTGCCTGGTAGTCTAAGCTGGCTAACACTCCTCAACAGGTAAAAAATGTGTTTTTCTTTATTTTATTTCCTTGGATTTGTTTTCTATGAATTTTTCGTGATTGTTTTGCATATTTATTGGAAGAAGAAAGACTAATCACCTTCCTTCATGTTAAATTTCCCTAAACCCATTTCTCAAAAATTACTTCCAAATAAATTACTTTATTGAATAAAAATACAGCTGAATTTTTAACTAAACATTACAATGGAAGAAAATAAGGAAATCATGCACAAAATACACACCTAATTTCTAGGTAAAATGCCCGTGGAAAAAACCCTAAGGGAAAACTAATACCTTGTTAATTTTATTATGATAAAATCTTCAGCTCCCATCATGGGATAATGGCCCACCTAACAAATAATAAAATGCAACAAATAGCTTAGCCTAACACACATGGTTGCTATTCCTTTGCTACTTTTCTCGGATCCTTCCCCTACACACTCAGATGAAACTCCTTCTTCACCCAATCAATGAGATCTCATCACTCTGTGTGTATCTCCTCCTCTCACATAGGTTGTTTTTTATAACCATGAGTTTACCCTAAACCCAAAGCCCTAGATCTCCAAAGTGATTAATGACTGAGATTAGATCTTACCATTACTTTAGATATAATGGCTAGGATTTAATTTAATTCACTAATGTCAAATACTTAGGCATTTAATTAAATTAAACTCACATTAATTAAAAAAATACATTCACTTTAATAATCACTTTATTAAAGTGAATCTCCTAAGTCCTAAGAGGTAATAAGGATGACTTCCACATGTTAGACACAAAAATGATGGGGAAGTACATGTCTGATGCTACATACATCAACACTTCTTCCATCATGTTACATTTTATTGCAGGAAACTGTTAAGTTTTTGCAGGTCTCAGAAGGATTCAAAAAGTCAAATTATGAACATGTTATTTTGAAGATCTATGAATGAGGGTGTGACATCCATACATTTACATCTGGAAAGTGCAACATTATGTGACATTGAGTCTTGGGGTTGAGCCATGTTCGAAGTCCAAGTTCCTCGGAGCTTGCTATGGATGTTTTTCAGCTGTTAGCCAACAACATCAAAGTTGCAAGATGGATCGAGTTCAAGGAAAATGAAGAAATGATATGAATACCAAATGAAGATCAGTGTCAAAGGTAAATCTTGTTCCATTGCCATGTCCACAATGTTATTTCTACCATTGATGCAAAAGAAAGCCTTAAAGAAGACCTTCGGTTTCATCATAGCATGCCATCCATTTTTTCTCATTCCAACTCAAAGAGAGTGCTAAAGTTTGTGAAGTTTCCTTTGTATATGAGGTCAACTTTATTTTTTTTTGTTTTGACCACTATTACCACATCATAACTTCAACCTTTTCCTTCACAAGCCTTTCATACTTTGTTGCTCCACCCATCCCTAACCCATGCAACATTGTTCTTCGAATCACTTATAATGTTGAACTACCTTGTGATCCTCATCCCCTTTTCCAAATAAAATTTAATGGTGAAAACTTGTTTCAGGCACCATCATATAGTAGAGTGCTTGAAAAATAGCTCGCTAGCAGGCACTTCTAGGGAATAATATTTTTCGAGTGTGAAAACCCTCTGGGCATAGTCAAACACATCTTGTTTGAAAACCAACTTGTTGGTGGACAAGATTTGCAAATAAAAGTTAAAATCAAACTTCCATCCAAGTTCAGTTTCACTTTGCATCAAATATTTACAAACTTGCTATTGCATTAGAAAAATATTCCAGATCTCAATTCACAATTTAGAAGGTAGTTGTTCCAAATACAACTCATCATGCTACAAGATCCAAGTTCCACACTGTGCTACATATGGTTCTTTCTTGCATAATTTTACACCATTGTGGACCTTCTCATCTCTCCTACCTCACAAAATGTTGTTGCAGATATCTTGGACCTCTCAGGTATATGCAAGTATGTTTCTTTTCTAATATTTAATCACAAATTCGTTGAATGCTATAGAGTGTATTTCAAAAATTCCCTATGCCCATTATGTTCCTTATGTTTCTCTCCTGTTAGAGGACCTAGCCTCCCTAACCCCTCACGTAGGTAGAATAATATAAATCTATGTAATAAAGGCCAATATTAATAAGGCCTAGCAATAAGGAAGAATAAGTCAAATGTAAGAAGACCTAATATAAGCTTCCACTTCTAGAAGGATCTTCCTCTAGATTGTTCTTTTGGAGAGATAGAGGATAAATAGAAGTAGAGGATATGATAAATCTTGTCTTGGATATTATTGTAATAGAGCTCTGCTTTGCTGGAGGTTGCCCCCTTGAAGAGGTAACTGAACATTGCTATCAGTAATCAAAGTGCTCTTTCTGGTGTTATTTTGGTATAATATTGGTATTGTTTTGATTACATCATTGCTTCTCTGTCATTTCTAGCTAAAATATTTATGTTCTGCATATTATTTTTATATTTGGAATACTACAAGTGGTATCAGAGAACCTTCCTCGACATAAAATTGTGGGTTAAATTTGTTTTCAGGGTAGAGACGTATTCTAGCGTTAAAGCTATAGAGATCTATCGTTACATGCATAAACCCATGGTTGGGGAGTCATACATGCAGGAAATACAAGTGGTACCTAATCGCACATCTATTGGCCACCCTTGTAACCCATGTTGGTACCCCTTCAAGTGGTAGCGCATCAAACAACACCTGTATATAGATAGACCTAGATCTTTTGAATCCCTCCATAGATAAATTGATCGTCCGCCTGACTGCTATAGTGCCACCAAGAACAACACTCAGGAATATATTCTCTAGTAGTTGGGTAGTCGAATAGTACAACTAAGTGAACGGTCTAGCCTCCTTAGTTGGTGCCATGAGATATTGGGACGAGTACTACTGTTGGACCCTGCACGTATATCAGAGAGCTATAGTATAGGGAAAACCCTTGTCTGTAGAAACCCTGAATATCCTACCCCTGGGGACAGGAATAAAACAACATAACATACAATATCTATTTCTGCGTAACTATCTTCTGCATTCTAGTGGGTCCCACTGACACACTTATTTGAGACATATCCCACTGAGTTCCTCTCTTTGCCCTAATTTCAGTGATACCTATCATTTTTAACACATTTTTTTTTGTGGACCTAACCCGTCTCCGACACCCTTATTTGGCTCCTATCCCTTTGGATCCCCCTTTTCTCCTTGATCGCAATGGTACCTATCATTTGAAACCCTTTTTTCTTCATGGTCCCACCCACCCCTATAGACCCCCTTTTTTTTTGCCTATACCATTTGCCTACTCCTTTTTCCAAATGAGTACCACATGATCCCAAGAACTCAACGCCTTGATTGTTGACAACCACCAACACAAGGAAGACATCAAGCATATTAGTTCCAACATTAGCTCCATCAATTCAACTATTGAGATCCTCAAGGACCAATTTTCCCACATCAAAGACCTCCAGAAACAATGTTCCTACATCAAAGACCTCAAAGAACACTTCATGGGTCATTCCTAGAACCCCTCCTCCTCCGAACAACCATCTTATTAGGATTACCATGACTCTTCCCATTACCAAGGCCCTCATACTACCCACTTTTCGTGAGACCTATGCCCCCTAGAATTGAGGTGAACAAATTTGATGGATCAGATCTTATATGCTGGGTCACCCAAATGGAACATTATTTCTCTTTGCATGGAATTACTGATGATTTAGCCAAGCTTCATTATGGTGTCCTACATCTGGATCCAGAACGTTGGAAATGGTGGCAATGGTGAGAAAAGGCACACCAAGGGTATCTTGCTTGGACAGATTTTGTGGCCGAACTTTATGACCGCTTTGACTCTGACACCCACCATTTAGGTTGTTTGACCAAGTTAAAGTAGTCTGGGACAGTGGAATACTTTATTGCCTCATTTGAGCACTTGGATTTCAAAACGTAAGGTATGTCAGATGCTTTCTTTAGGGAATGATTTATCAGTGGCCTCAAAGATGAAATTTGTGCCCATGTCCGCATGGCATGCCCCCAGACTTGGTTGGAAGCTATTCAATGAGCCAAGGAAGACCAACATATTGTGTCCTCCCAGACCCGCAAACCCTCATTTCCTCCTCGCCCTAAACCCACCAATTTTTCCCCTCCTGCACCCCCTCAAGATCCAAAAATTAACCAGGGTTGAAATGGTTGAACGTCAACTCAAGGGTCTTTGTTATAATTGTGATGACAAATATTTTCCCAGGCACAAGTGTAAGGAACAAAATATTTTTATGGCTGTGACTAAGGATCTTTCTAAAGAAGATGTTGTTGTTCCACATGTGGAGGAACTACCACTACCTTCTGACCTCACCCCACCCTCTGACCCACCAGACATTGACCCGATGATTTCACTTAATGCCCTCACTGGCTTCTCTTCTCCCCAGACTCTCAAATTAATTGGTTACATAAAAAATAGGAAATTCATCATCCTTGTGGACAGTGGTAGCACCCATAACTTTATTCATCGCCGCATTGCCCAAGAAGTCAATTGTTACATTTGTTTCATCAATAATTTTCAAATCATGATTGCCAATGGTGGTTCCATGAAATGTGGGGGACGATGTGAAAATGTGTGACTCCAAATTGGTCAGTATCACCTGAAATCCCATATGTTTTCTATAGACATGTGTGGTTGTGACATTGTTCTTGGTGACGAATGTTTATACACTTTAGGCCCCATTCTCATGAATTTTAAGGACTTAACCATGTAATTCCAACAGGAGGGACAACAATACAAGTTCCAAGGCATCACCTCAGGCTCCCCTGAGATCAAATTCAGTTCCCATCACATGGAAAATATCCTCAAAAAATGTCATTCAAAAATTATAGCCCAACTCCACTCCATTCATGTTATTGAGACACCTTTTGTGCATCCCAAACTCCAATATATCCTCTCCCACCACCATGTTGTTTTTACCACCCCCAATAACTTCCCCCTTCCCATGGATTCCATGATCATTCCATCTCTCTCATCCTGGGAAGTCTTCCTCCCAATGTTTGGCCTTATCATCATCTCTTTTCCCAAAAGAATGAAATTGAGAAAATTGTTCATGAATTACTAGAAGTCGATGTTATCTATCCTAGTACTAGCCCCTATTCTTCCCCTATGGTCATGGTACTCAAGAAAGAAGGTACTTGGTGCATGTGTCCTGATTTCCGTGCCCTCAACAAACTCACAATCAAGGACAAATTCCCCATTCCTTTCATTGCTGACCTCTTGGATGAATTGAGTGGTTCTCAATACTTCACCAAATTGGATCTATGTTCTGGCTACCACTAGATCTGTATGAAAGCATAATACATTACCAAGACTGCATTTTGCACTCATGAGGGTCATTATGAATTCTTGGTAATTCCCTTTGGATTGTGTAATTCTCCTTTCACTTTCCAAAGTCTTATGAATCATGTCTTCCATCCTTTTCTCTGTCGTTTTGTCTTAGTTTTCTTTGATGATATTTCCATCTATAGTAAAACTTTGCCATCCCATCTCTCCCATGTGAATCAAGTTCTCCATCTACTCTCTAAACATCAACTTTTTCTCAAACAATTTAAATGTGCCTTTGGTGCCTCGGAAGTGGAATACCTGGGTCATATTGTCGGCAAGGATGGTGTCTGAGTGGAACCTAAGAAAATTGAATCTATGCAATATTGGTCTCGCCCTAAAACTCTTAAGAACTTGCGTGGTTTTATAAGTTTAAAGAGCTCTTATAGGAAGTTTGTTCGGAATTATGGAAATATTGCAAATCCTCTCACTTCCCTCCTTAAAAGGAATGCTTTCACTTGGATTTCAACTGCAGATCATGCCTTCGAAGGCTTAAAAGATGCTATCTGCTCGACCCCTATCCTATCGCTCCCAGACTTCACAAAGACATTTGTATTGGAATGTGATGCTTATGGGAAAGGAATTGGAGTCGTCCTCATGCAAAATGGCAGGCCCTTGGCCTTCACTAGAAAACAAATTTCAGAGAGACATTTGGGCCAATCCATTTATGGAAAGGAAATGTTATCTATTCTGCATGTTGTGGATATTTGGTGTCCTTATTTATTGTGTCAACAATTCAAAATCAAAATTGATCATCAGAGTCTCAAGTATTTCCTGGAACAATCAATTTCATCCTCGACACAACAAAACTGGGTGACCAAGCTATTTGGCTATGATTATGAGATAATTTACAAGAAGGGCAAGGGAAATGTAGCGGTTGATTCTCTTTCCTGATAATATTAAGAAGTTTGGTCCCTTTTCTCCCTCTCCTTCATTGTACCAGATTGGCTCCAAGCTGTTCGTCAAGAATGGTTGCAAAACCCCAAAATTTCTAGCTTGCTCCATCAATTGCAACACAACCATTCAGTTTCTCCAGGGTACTCTTGGCATAATTAAGAGCTTCACTACAAAGGCTATTTGTATTTATGCAAGCAATCCCAACTTAAATCCACAGTTCTTTCTGAACTTCATGCCTCACCCACAGTCGAATATTCAAGGTTTACCAAAACCTATGAATGGGTCAAACATTCTTTTTTCTGGGAGGGTATGAAACATGATGTTCACACCTTTGTGGTTGAATGTGAGTTCTATAAACACAACAAGGGAGAATCTATCAAAGCTCCAGGCACACTCCAACCTCTTCCGATTCCCCCTGCTATTTGGAGAGATATTTCTATGGATTTCATTGTGAGCTTACCTAAATCAGGCAATAAGCCAGTCATAATGGTGGTAGTAGATCATATCTCCAAATATGTTCATTTTTGTGCTCTTCAACACCCATTCACAACCGACACAGTGGCTCAAATATTCATGGATAATATCTTCAAGCTTCATGGCATGCCTAATTCTATTGTCTCTCACAGAAACCCCAATTTCACCAACAATTTATGCCAAGAATTGTTCAAACTACAGGGCACCCAATTTCATCTTAGCACTTCCTATCACCCCCAAACAGATGACCAGACTGAAGTTGTCAACAAGTTTTTGGAAACATATTTGAGGTGTTTTACATCTGAGCGGAAAAATTGGTGGGATTAATGGTTACCCCTAGTTGAATGGTGGTACAACACATCTTACCTTACAACTACTCGCATGAATCCTTTTGAGGCAGTCTATGGCCAAAATATCCCATTAGTTCTCCCCTATATGTCAAGGGTCTTGAAGGTTCAAGAGGTTGAAAAAATCTTATCGTCCGCGAGGCTATTCTTTGTGCCCTAAAAGACAATTTGGTCATGGCTCATAATCACATGAACCAACAAGCAGATCAAGGTCATTTTGAACGCCATTTTTTTGAAGGGGATCAGGTATTTTTATGACTACAACCTTATAAGAAGACTTCACTCAAAGCTCAACACTGTCAAAAACTTGCACCCAAATTTTATGGTCCTTATATAGTGCTCAAGCGTGTGGGATCAGTGGCCTATCAGTTAGCTCTACCCAATCAGTCGAAGCTCCATCTTGTTTTCATGTTTCCTTCTTAAAGAAGGTGATTGGAACTAAGTGCCAAAATCAAAATAGTCTCCCTGAGTTGGATGAATAAGGTTCCATATGGTTGCAACCATAAACAATCTTGTCCCAGAGAGAGCTTCGTCTCCGTCAACGCACCATCTAGGAAGTGTTAGTCCAATGGAAATATACACCTCCAGAAGATTCCACTTGGGAGTCAGCCACCATTCTACAACAATTCCCTCATCTGAAGCCTTGAGGACAAGGCTATTCTTCAAAGAGGAGGGCATGTTAGGGACCTAACCTACCTAACCCCTCACGTAGGTAGAATAATATAATTCCATGTAACAAAGGCCTTTATTAATAATGCCTAGGAATAAGGAAGAATAAGTCAAATGTAAGAAGACCTAATAGAAGCTTTCGCTTATAGAATGATCTTCCTCTAGATTGTTATTTTGTATAGATAGATTATAAATAGAAGAAGAGGGTATGATAAATCTTGTCTTGGATACTATTGTAATAGAGATCTGCTCTGCTGGAGGTTGCCCCCTCAAATAGGCAAGTGAACATTGTTATTAGTAACCAAAGTGTTATTTCTGGTGTTATTCTAGTATTGTTCTAATTATATCATTGCTTCTCTATCATTTCTAGCTAAAATATTGTTGTTCTACATACTATTTTATATCTGGAATACTACATCTCCTATGCCCTTCCTATTTGACATTTTTCTGAGGATGGAAGAAAACCTTTAGTTGGTGGGGGGGACATTCATGAAACCTTTTGAGGCTTACCTCATGCTATCATGCTACCTTTTTTACTCCTTGGAAGGGTTCCCTTGTAAAAAATGTTGATATGCATGTCTCTCCCACAATGACAACTACATTTACAAGAAACTTAGAATCTTGCAACCCTCATTGGTTCACATACTAGCGCAATTACAAATCAAAATACGATACTTAGAGGTTGTTATAGCTAACCAAGGGATGCTTCAAAACCTATCAGATGTTGAAAAAATCAAACATGGTGCTCATGGGAAGGAGTTCAAATCAAAATCCAATGCATCCATAACAAAAATTCCAGTGCATTGGAGAAGAAACATAGCAACTAGCATTTCCAGAACTTGAGATTGTTGGAGCATATCCCTAAATTACATTAGTTTATACCTAGCCTAGACTCATAAATCTTGGTTAATACATTCATTTACACTTTATTTCACCTAATTTGGCCACATAGAGAAGAAGGGTGCCTCATCCCTAGATTTTAGGGAAAACTGCTAATTTTAGATCAAGACTCAACTCCCGGTTCTTGATTTTCTTGATTTTTCTTGATTTTCTAGATTTATTCTTGATTTTCTTGATTTATTCATGATTTATTCCAACTCCCCCATGCAAAAACTCATCTGTTATTAGGGAATGCGCACCTCCTCTTTGAGTGAGATATTTATTCCTTAATTAATGATTTTTGCCTTTACTATTATTAGTAACTATTATTTTGGGTCAGTTAACTGAGTTGGAACTGCTTCTCTTGTCAGTTAAGTGAGCTTAAGTGAGATAATGCACATCACTTAAATCTTGTGGAAATTAATGAGTATGTTACATGTATCTTTAGTGGTCTAGGTCGAACTATGTGGTCTCCCTTAGCTTATGACACCTATTTTAGCTATTTCTAGCTTTTTTTAACTAGAATTTCTATGTTGGAAATTCTATATATTCACCTCCTCTCTTCTTTTTTGAGGATGGTTTCTCATATATATTCATTTTTGATTAATATAATTCTCTAATTTATGGAGCAAAAACTTTCTCTCATCTCTTGAATATCAGCAAATTGTTTGTGTTCAATTTAACTAGAATTCTAGATCTATCGGGGTTTCTGCAGGAATTCTACATGGTATCAGAGCCAGGTTGAATCTAGTGGATTGTACATGGTTTTATTTGTAGGTATAGATCATCAGGAGGCGCAGCAAGAAGAAATGGATCATCTCTCTCAACCCACAAAACTCATTCTAAATCCTTTCAATTACTTCGAATGGAAGACAGAGATCTCTCTGCTCCTCCGAAGCAAAGGGCTTTACCGGGTAACAATGGGAATGGAGAAAGAACCGACTGTTGCAGCGGAGAAGATAAAGTATTTCAATAAATTAGATGAAGCAATTGGGCTGGTATGCCTATCAATTTCCATAGATCTCCTCTTTCATGTCAGTGGAGCCACTACTCCCGATGTGGTCTCGACCACATTGGAAGGACTATTCGGCAAGCAGGATGCAATGAGAGTGCATCAACTGGAGAATGAACTCATATCCATAAGTCCAATTCATTTCAGCAACCTGCAAGAATTCTTCACCAAGTTCAAATCCCTCCTCTTTGAACTTAATGCATGTGGATTCACGAAAGGGGAAGAACAACTCATCCTTTCAATTCTCTCGAAACTAGGCCCTGAATATTCCGTATTTGTGTCGTCTTTTCAAGCATCTAAATTGACTCAGGAAAAATGGAAAATGCCTCCATTGAATGATTTCATTGCAGCATTGACTCAAGAGCAAGCTAAGTTAGTCCAAATGGGTGCCGTCAAGCGTTCCAAGAACCAAGCACTTGCTGCTACTGATGCTCCAAAGAGCAGTGGAAAAGACAAGGAAAAAGGAACGGGTAAATTTCCTGAATCGAAGAAGGAGAGATTCACACAATCTTCAGAGAACTCTTTAGAGCCTAAGGGTAAGAAGAAGAAGAAGGAAATAACACTTTGCAGCTACTATTCCAAAGGTTTCCATCTCGAAGAAAATTGCATGAGGAAGACTATCGATGAGATGGCTAAGCAATTGCAACAACACAATCTCACGGTGCCCAAAAATGTAAAGAAGAAAGATGATAACAAAACGGGAGGGAGAGAACGAGATGGTCATGATTTAATGTTTATCACATCCACTCCATCAACTTGGATCCTTGATTCAGGTGCATCGAACCATATGGCTACATCAAAAGATAAATTTTCCTCCATCGAAGAAAGCACCAGATCCCCAATTTACTTGGGAGATGCCACACCCGCAAAGGTGTGCAGAGAAGGAATTGTTGATCTTGAAGGGGGATGCTTCACAAATGTGCTTCATGTTCCCTCGCTGTCCGCAAATCTTCTCTCGATATATCAGATCATTCATTCCGGCTCTGGAAGGAAGGTGGAGTTCACTCCGGTCCAGACTCCACAGTGATTACCAACATTTCCACAGGCTCACAACTTGCACATGGAATTGCAGATCACGGTTCTCATTTGTATTTATTCTCCCACTTTGTTCCTAAATCTATTAGCACTATATTTCTGTCACAATATAATGATATAAACAGGTTATGGCATGAAATATTTTGCCATCTAAACTATAAGTACTTGCATCAACTCAACAAGGAAAACATGGTAGAAGGATTGCCAGCTATTAAATTCACAAGCGATGTATGTCAAGGATGCATTCTTGGCAAGCATCCAGAGAAAAAGTTTGACAAAGGGAAGGCACATAGAGTTTTTTCACCACTCAGGATGATTCACAGTGACATTACAGGCCCATTCCCGCAGCCTTCAATCAGTATACAACTACAACACACAGTGCCATATACACCACAACAGAACGGTGTTGCGGAGAGGAAAAACCGGTCCTTAAAAGAGATGGAAAATTGTATGCTACAGTCAAAATCATTAGCTCCCAAGCTATGGGATGAAGCTATTAATTGTGTAGCATACATTCAGAACCAAGTTCCTCACAAATCACCTAAAGGCACCACTCCTTTCGTATTTTTGGTTCACGAGCATGGGCTCACATTCCGACAGATAAGAGGAAGGCTTTGGAGCCTCAAAGTGTTGAATGCATATTTGTTGGATATCCTGAAGGTGTCAAAGGATATAGATTTCCAGACTCTCACACTGAAAAGTTCATTCTAGCTCGAAGTGTGAAGTTTGAAGAAGAATCACTGCATGATTTTTCAGAAGACCCTGTCGAGGAACCGCTTGTTGTCATTGATGAGGAGGAGTCAGAAACTTCTTTGAGCACTTCAGAATAGCCATCAGAGCAGCCTTTCAGGTCTGATATAGAGGATGAGGAGCAGGTCATGGCTGCTCCAACTCAGTTTCCAACTTGGGCAGAGAAAACCCTGCAAGATGCGGGTGAACTAGTCGGTGATCCTGCGGATACAAGAAGGACTAGATCACAGTTTTTTGGGGCTCCTCAAGCCATGGCTTCCACAGAACCCTTGCTTCCCATACATTGCTATATGTCACTTGGTTCAGATCCAAAGTCACACTCTGATGTTGCAGATATCTTCACCAAGTTCTTCACTGAAAATAAATTTTCAGAACTGAGAGCTATGCTTGGAGTGGTGGAGACAACTGAGTAGGTCACTTTTGGCCACTTAGCATTTTTTTCCTATTTTTTTTTTTTTTTTT
>ML845059.1:0-36755 GCA_009831015.1 Picea engelmannii
GTTTTTATGCTCATGTTGTTATTTAGTTCTTGTTTAATTCTTGTTCATATCTTTACTATTTTCTTTCTAACCTTTTGCATTGCAGCTGTCATGACTAGAAGAGCCCAACTAGGCATGTAAGTGCTCACTTTTTGCTCACACGTTGACGAAAAGAGCACGAACACCAGCTAAGGTTGTAGACACTTGAGTCCTACAACCACCCCTGCCTTTACCTCAGGTGAGACCTCATATTCTTCGCAGGTGTTGCCGAAAGGGTCGGTAGTTAGGGTTTTGTTGGTGTGTTGTTGTAGCATTGAACCCTGGGTCTTCCCCTGTGCCAACAAATGGTCCCGTTGACGGGACATGAAACTGTGATTGTTGGGATCTGAGAAGAAGAAGCTTTGTGCAAAAGGGTTAATATGAAAGTCTTATGCGACGATCTGTTCCCTAGTGTGAAGTATTCTAGCCGATCTGAAAGAAAGAGGCCCGACCTGAAAGAAAAGAGGTTGGATCTGAAGAAAAGGAACGAGATCTGAAAGCTTTGTGCTCGGAGAAAGGTAAAAGTGGGAATTATTGACTAAAAGAGGTAAGATATGTAAGCTATGTGCTCTGATAAAGGTAAGAGTAGTTAAAAGTTTTAGATCTGGAGGCTTTGTGCTCTGTAGAAGTAAGATAAGTGAAAAATTTTGTTTCTAAGGTATGGATCTAGGTATGTTTAATAGAGTTTATCCTAGTTTGAAAACTGAGGCACTGATAGATGAAAGAAGGCTTGATATGAGTAGATCTGATAAGAATAGCGATAGATATGTTATACCTATGCATAGAAAAAATGTTTAGACTAACAAATGGATGCAGGATCCTAGAAAGAATTTTGTGTAGATTAGCTACCATGATCCTAGTGCGCAGTATAGAAGAAGTTGGGGATCGTTTAAAAGAAAGAGAGGAGTTACCCTCTGTTACAGTTGTAGAAGACCTGGACATCTTGCTAAGGAATGCCCGGCAGAGGATCTAGTTGTCTTTGTTGCAAAGCTATGGACCATGAGGTATTGGATTGCCCTAGAATGATCGCTAGGCTGGAAGAAATGAATCTGAATCAAGAAAACCCTAAGACAGATCCAGAAGAGGAAGAACCCCAGCAAGAATAAGAGAAGGTATTGATACAAATGAAAGAGACCCTGAATGACCACTGATATGTTAGACTATCAGAGATTTTTAAAGAAAAATAATGCATTGAAGCAAGAATATGAGACTTCGACATTGACTCTATCCTTGATGAAGAGACACAAGTGAACATTATGCCAGAAAGAACTTGGGAAGCTATAGGGAAGCCTGCTATGATCCCTTCATTAGGAGGAATAGGACTATTTAGAGGAAAACTGATGATGTTATGTGGAAAGCTCGCTCAAATACCTATGACAACCAATGGAACTTCGACAAGGGAAGATTTTGAGATTATTAAATTTGTTGAAGTCAATGCCCCGTTTACCATGTTACTAGGAAAATATTGGATTGATAGAGATCAAGCTAGAAAGAAGGAAGAAGAAGAAGTCTTAGAACATAAGAGACAAGAGTTAAAAGATTTCATGACCCGAAATAATGCACAGTTGATTGAAGAACATGAGAACAAATCAAAGCTACTTGACACTGGAAGCCCAGATATCGAATCTACAGGAACATTGGAAGACATACAGAAGGCTAACATTTCTACCCCAGATAAAGAAGAAGTGATACACCTGAATCCTAAGAAAGGATCTCAACAACGTGAAGTGACTATGCCCAAGGAAAATAAGAATCAGAATGGGAAAAGAACCACCAAGACGAAGATCACGGGGAAAAAGGCTAGGAAGCTACATAAGAAGAAGGTCAAGATTGAGAAGTTACAGCAGGTTCCAGAGGGTACCTAGCAGAAAGAAACTTTACAGAATTGGAGCTTCGTCGGGATATCAGAACAACGACATATGTCACTTTGCTATGGTGAAGCAATATAGTTATTGGAAGCTGATATATCCATTCGACTGCTACTCCGAATGGCTGGAAAAACATTTATGGTTCGCCACTAGACCGTTGGACTGCGCCATAACGGACAGAAGAAGAGTTAATGAGGCTCATAACCGTTGCAAGTAAACCGTTGCCAAGATTGCCTATTTATCTCATCGCGCCACGAATGAAGAACACTTTTTCCAACTGAGAATTTGAAACCCGCAGATTAGCAATTGTATAGAGTGCTCATTGCGCTCTTGTTGTTCACTCTAGTGCAGTGTCTAAGACCGTCGTGAACCCAATTATCTTATCCTGAGCACGTATGTCCGATGAGCTTACCGTTACCGAAGAAACTGTAACATAATTTCTCCTTGAGATAAGAACTGAGAGAGTCATGTCAGAACGAGGGTTATCCATAGGATTACATGCATCATCCACGAGAGGACTGGCAACCTCTCCATCCACTGCTTGCGTTGATCCATCCCGGCCAGCCGATGAGAAAAGTACTAAGCACTGAGATGACCTCGCCAATGCTAAGCTGATTTCAAGCATTCTACCTGCCTATCCAACCCCTCTGAGTGGCACCATCAACCGTGACAGTGTACCCCGAGAGTTAGAATATGTTGTGATCACTACGTACCTTCCGAAAGGGGTGCGCACAGTTCGCGCCGACCAAGATAAGCTCACAGCACTAAAATTTAGTGACTTCAACCTTAGAGACCGGAAAGCTTACACCATGTTGGCCCCGCATAAGTACTTGACCAGGACCAAAGGCAAGAATTCGAAGATTATCCCGTAGCCATGGACCCAGAACCTCGCGCAGTACACACTGCTTAATGTGATGAAGGTCCCGCACTTCGGTCGACACCAGGAAGTAAACACATGCATGAAATTATTGTTGTCCTGCTACCATGGAGGTTACTTATGGTTGAATCATCGCATCATTGTGGATCCGACCTTGATCAATCAAATCACAGGGCTGAGCATGCAGGGCCCTAACCCACAGGAGTTTTACCCTGGAAAAACCTCAGACCGAGCATTAGCCCAGTGAATCAAAGAAAATTATGGAGATGTAGAGAAGGGTACACGAGGTTAAAAGGTAGCCTCTATCCAGAGAAGCCCAGTGCACGTCTCATGTCATATGATCGCAGGCAAGCTAGTTCGCAAGAACCGGCCCACCCAAGTAACTGGGTTCGTTGTTGACCTCGTCGGGAAGTGCGCAGAAGGACTACAGATGAATTGGGCATGGTACCTCATGAACCAGCTAGAGATTGATTGCAGAGGAGTGCAGTACCAAGTATATGAGTTCCACTTCAGCTGGCTTCTCATATTGATAGCTTTCGTTGCCTGGGAGATGCCAGAAGGTGCAACCTTCCCGAACATCGAGCCCTTTGAACCTTTGGCTGCGGAGTTCAGTACCTTGTGGTACTCAAGTGATATGAACAAGCAATGGCAATCCAATTCCATCTTCCACACCTACTACAACCAATTGAAGATCGCAATCCAGTCTACACCGCGCATCACTCCAAACAACCTCTACAGGTTTCGGCCCCTAATGAAGTTAAGCATAGATAGACACTTTATATACATCACAATGCATGCTGACGAGAACAAGTAGCAGTTACAGTCCTATTATAAGTTAACAGAAGAAGACTTGGAAGAAATCACCAAGGAGTGGTCGGTAGACCTCCTCATCTCAACAGACCCCACGGATATTTTTGATATAGACAGTCCAAAACTTGTGCATGATACCCTTGGACCAAGCAAGACCAAGAAATATGAAAAATTTCAAGATGTCAACAGTACTTCTGTAAAGACCACTTCGATCTCACCTGCACAGGGAGGTGATGGTGGAGATCCAGGTAACACAGAGGTCGAGCAAAATAAAGGCGAAGTTACACTGCCTAGAGAGGAGGAGGATCCCTCAAAGAAAATGAAGGTTACCCCACCAAAGCCTTCATCTAGGTAAAAAGCTAAGGCAACCAGAACCAAGTTTGAGACTGTTCTCACTCCGGATGACTTCGACTTCATAATCGTTGCATTGAACGATACTTCATTAGAAATAGCAGAAAAGCAGGAAGCCAAGCAGGAGGAAGTGTTCAGTCGCATCAGGGACGATCTTCAAGGAGTATATCAATAAATACCATCAAGAACACCAAACTTAGGTGATGAGCCAACCCAACTACAACGGATTACTGATACAGTCGAAGCTTGGCTGCGACGAGCTCAAGAAGAGACATCACAAGACACCTAGGCTTTAGCGCAAGTTCAGAAAGACCTTGAGGACCACATAAGTACTGCAGAAAAGGAAAAGCTCTCTCTACAAGAAAAATGGGATGAAGAGAAAGAAATGCTACAGAAAAACAAGGAACAGTTGCTCGCAGAGAAACTCAAAGTACGGGAAAGGTTTCACAGCGCACTTCGCTCTATGACAATCATAGAAGTGACAACTGAGGAACGAGTCCCACAACAGGTGGCACAACTCGAAGAAGTAATCCAACAGCTTCAACAACGCATTGTAAATCTGGAACTTTGTACCCTACTCGAGACTCCTTAAGAAATCAGAGACCTAAGAGAGGCAACTGCTCACATCACAGTTGGTAGAATGAAAGTCCTTGCCTTGGAGTGCAAGTAGTTGAGATCCAGGAGCACTCAGACATATGAAAACCTTACAGAAAATCCAGAGTTACAGGCGTTGGAGTCGCAGATCTAGGAAGCAAAGAAGCATGCAGATACGCTATAGGTGCAACTGAAGGCCTTAACACCAGTTGAAATAATGAAGAGGTTTCTCGAGCAACGCACGACCCAAAAAAAAATCCACACAATCCAAAGCAAAGTGATGGAAGTCTCTCAACGACTTCAACCAGTGCAAGAGAAGGCATGCCAACTGTTCACCAAAGTTGAAAGCCAAGGAGCCAAGTTAGAACAGGACGTCATCACAACAGAACAATGCCTAGAAGGGCTAGTCAATGACGCACTCATCCAAGAGTTCACTGAGCAAGAGGTTGTAGCAGTGCAGAAGGTCGAAGCAACCCGAGCCAAAATTGAGGTGTTCGAGGCATAATTGCTCAGACCAGAGTGACTCAAGACGAGTCACAAGTGAGTGTTGGGGGCCTATTGGCCCTTGACCAAGTTTTGGGAGCACTTGGTCATATTTGATGTTTTTGGGACTTCGACAGCCTGTCGAAGATGGAGCGCTAGACGAAGCGGAGAATGCAGAATCTCGACCCACTTTTGGGTCCCTTTTTGGGTTTTGGGAATATGTAATGGGAAAGGGATGTCAGCCTATGGGTTTACCCACACTTAGGCCCATTTTGTATGTATAAATAGAAGGATAGGAAAATGTAAGAGAAGAATATTGTATCTATGTGATATAGGCTAAGTGCCAAGAGGGAATCTATGTGATCAAGAGTTTTGTACATTCTGTATAGACTTGCAAAGCTTAGTGCAAGTCCCTATGTGAAGGTATAGAAGGCTTTGTGCTGAAAGGCAAGGAAGAAGGATCTAGCGAGCTGTGAAGATCTTTTGTCCTGTGTGTAGTAAGGGTTTCTAAGACTCTGTGCTTGTAACCAATTGGCCGACGATAATAAAGGAGAAGAGTTGGTGGATGTAGCCCCAGGGTGGGGGTGAACCACGTAAATCATGTGTTGTCCGTTTTGTGCCTTGTTTTGATGCATTGATGTAATAATCTGCTAAGTGATTTGAGATGAGTAGATAGATCTGTTATATATGCTTATGCTTAGTGCTTATGAAGTGTAGAATGTTAGGTTTGATCCACATGTATATGCTAAGTTCTTGACCTGTTAGATATGAACACTCTGTGAATTATAAGTGATCAAACAATCTAGTTAATTGTGAATGCTGCAAAGCTCTGTTGTATCTGTGAAGTGGTCATTGATTGCATAATAAAGATCCAGCAGTGATGAGTGTTGTTGTTCCAGAGTCTGTACTTAAGGCTAGAAAGTACAGGGTCTAGGCATCTGAAAGTGGTGTGAAAGATAAAAAGGGGGAGGATCAACCTTCAGGAAAGGAAGCTAATGTTGATTTCTAAGTTGCCTTTGTCTCACTTCCAAAAGTTCCTGGATGCTTATATCCCATTCAATAGCGCCCCATGATCATTCTAGTTCTACCCAGGTGGTGGTTGTTTTAAGTATGGTGTCGAAAAGGTTCAGAGCGATGGTGGTTTTATCCAACAAGTCGGGTTCAATATTGGGCTATCTGGCAATGGGAATAGTCATAGAGGAACAGGGAAAGTTCGAGGTTTAGGATGTTGCCTCAAATTTTTGGATTGTAAAAAGAGTACTCTCGAATCCGAAATCACAGATAGAATGCAAACCAAAGGCCTTTTCCCATAACTGAGTTAATTTTTAATAAATCATGTGAGAAATGTGAGAAAACATTAAGCTGTCTATAATGCGAGGCTCCTATCAAGGGAGAATCTCTCCCTCTAAACAGAAGAAGAAAAAGACAAGAAGAAATCTAATGAATCATAAAATATAAAGATCTAAAAAATTCACAGGTCTTGTACCCGTTGATAGCCGATATAGAGGAAAAACTACAAACGATTAGACGTCTAAAAGTTGATCACCACGGTAGAGATTATACTAGATTGTAGTGAAGCATTCATCAGACATATATATGTGAAATGAAATTGAATATAAGATAACAGAGGAAACAAACTCATAACTTAGTCTTGACAGAATCAAGAATCTTCGGATTGCTTTGTATTAATTTTCAAACAAAAAAGTCTCTATTACAATCCGCCAAAAAGGTCCAACCCCCTTTCTTTCTTCAAAATGCCTCTTTATACAAACTTCTGAACATTTGAATTTCAATCGTTCTCAAAATTTTCAGTTACAAAATGGGAAGTTCAAGTGTTTCGCTTCTTTGCCTTTGTCATCTTTCATGCGGGTGAAGCACCTTCCTTTCTTTACTCTTCGGGTTCTAAAAATAAAACAGGCAGACACATGTCATGATTTGGTACCGGAAACCTGTCCATTCGCCTGCTTGGTGCAAGTGATGCACCTCTCTACCAACTGGGCTATCAACCTGGAAGGCTCTGCTTGGTGGTTTGCCTCAAAAGTGTAACAATCCTTCGCTAACTGTGGAAACCTTCCTCCCACTTGTCGGTCTTCGGCGGTGATAGAACATAACTGTATACTTGGTTTTATCAACCATTTATCCACTTGGACTATGTTAGTCTGGATGATCTGTGATATTTCAGCCCGCTCTTTTTCCTCGTTCTCCTTGATATTGAGCAGGTGCTTGTCTATATCGATTTGGCCCAGTGTCCCAGCGCTGCTTCCATTATCGAGACACAACAAACTTTCATCTATCAAGCTGAAGGTTTCTTCGCAAGATTTTCTTACCTCTTTAGCTCATTCTCTTCTCTCTGATATGTTTCGCTCCCATGCCTTCAACAAGATGTTACCTCTGTTCTGCTCTTGGGATGGAGAGCTTGGAATTACTTCCCATTTCCTTTTTCATCGTGGATATGACAGCCTCTTGGAAAGCGACCTGAGCCGCCCCAGCTTCTCTTTCTCTCAAAGAGAGGTCTTCCAACACTTGATCAATGTTCTAGTAGTGGTTTTGAATGGTTTCCACTTTAGCAAGTAAATATTGTTGAGTTGCTGACACTCTTTTTCGGATTTCAATAGCTTGGGATTGGAATATCTCAATATCTATCACTTGGCTCTCGACGAAATTTATTTTTTCCTTTAACTGCCCTATCAATTCTTCTTGTTGGCTTATCTCTGACTGGCTGGTTTGGGCCAACAACTGTGTTTGTTCGAGATCGGATTTGAGCCGCTCAATTTCTTTTTGATCGACTGCTCTGACTAGCTCTAGACCTGTGTTCACCTTATCTTTGACAGTAGCTTTTGTTGTAGCTAGCTTAGCTTCCAAAGTTCTGATTAAGCGGTTCTTCCACATTAATTGTTCTTTTAGGGATCCGACAAAGTATTGGTTGGCTGTAGAAAAATCCCCCAACGTCCCTGCTATCTGAGTTGCGAATTCCCCTTTTTTTCATGGCTTTTCCATCGGCTAAAATTTTGAATTTTTTGGCTACCATGCCCACTTCTCGGTAAATCTCTTGCTTCACAACGACCTTTCTCTTCTTATCGAAGAAAAATTCATTTGGAGGCAACTCTTCTACAGTAATGGGCGTTAGTTTTTCGCCGAAAATCCATCCCTCGCCGGGGGTCCCCTTCATGGACTGTAGGGGAGTGACAGAAGCGATGGGACTGCCGATTTGCTTGGATGATTTCCCTGAGGTAACCTTCGAGGCTGGCTTGCTTGAAGGGTTGGGGGTCTCAGCTTCTTGTTTCGAGCCCCCGGTTTGCTTTTCTTTTCCTGATTCTCCTCCTTGTCAGGTCCTGAATCTTTGGAGCCCTTGGCTCCCGTTCGCTGTACATTTGCGGTCGGTGGATTCTTACCCTGTAAGACTGGGGGAAGGCATCTTCGCCGGTGTTCCTGAAATTTGAAGAAATCGGCCATCTCCTCAGGCAACAGGGTTTGAATCCGACTTAGGACCTTGGCATAAGATCTCGCTCCTTAGAAGATGTCGTCATGAGGTGAATGCTCATGTTCATATCTTTTAAGGCTACAACTTGCCATGTGATTACCCACGACCTTGTGTGGGTCGTGTTTCTTGAACTCAATGTGGACCAATTTAATATCTTCTAAGGCCGCTGCCTCGGCCTTTGCGTGTCCAAAATCTAATAAAGAATATGTATTCAAATGGATGGGGAAGGGCGGCCATACCTTCTTCGAAAAACCTTTAAGCTCTTTTCTTGTGCCACCGATCACGGTTTGCCTGGAGATTTCGCGACATACCAGCCTATCTGGTATAAATAGTGGTAGAACATACGGGGGCACAGAGGCGTCGAAAACCCTGATGTATGAAAATTATGCTTCTACATACCAGTCAGCCACACTACTCAAGTTGGTGGCGATGCTATCTGAAATCCTGGGCGGTGGGTTACCGAAGATGGAAACATGCATCGGTACCATTACCCAATTGAAAATCTCGTATATGAATTCTGTGGCCTTATCCTCCCAAAGTTTTGAGTGATAGACATGGATAGGCTCAGCATCAGATGGAGTTCATCTCCAGCTCATTAGAGGGAAATGTGTCATGAAACAAACAACGTCCATGATGTAGGCATACATGAAAAATGAGGTGGCTTTCCCATTCGCTTTCTGCACTTGATATTCAGTAATCCAACTGGTTCGACTGTCTGACAACAGTTTGGCCCAGTCGAAGGAAAAACCTTCAATGACTGTGTGAATCAGAGGCACCCACGGGAGGTAAAAGTGTGCGGTGTCCTCCCTCCCGTACAACCTACAGGTCATCATTGCTATATACCTGAATTGTGGTTCTAAGGAAGAGATTGAATAAATTTTGTTACCATCCGCCCTGAATTTTGCAGGGTGCGAGACCAAATCTTTGATCAGATCAGACAAGTTTCTGTCGTATTGCTGGCATTCCTTCCGCTTGAAATCTTCCGGAAAACTTGGCATTGTACGCAAATTTTGGCATGGGTGACAGTTGATACATTTCCTGCAAATGTTCAGGTCGAAAGGTCCCAATCGTCACATTATGCTCGCTGATAATAGTCCTGTTCGAGATGTCCACATGGTCTAGCGCCCATCTGATCATATCATAATAGGGAAGGAGTCATGGCCTAGCTGCTATTTTGTGCATCTCTGCTTGAATGACAATTTTGTATTTGGTGGCCAAATCATCCTTCTCGTTATCGCTGGAATCGTCTGAGCAATCCACCAATTAGGACTGAAGAATGTCAGAGACGTATGATCAGGTTTTGACAGTATCAATACTTCGGGGTGAAGTATCAGAAACAGTATCTGTGCCCTGACCTGAACTCTCAGCAATCGCCTTGGACACTTTTCGTGGAGCCATGATAGAGGACTCTATACTTAGCTCTCCTGTAGTAAAAATGTAGATACAGACAGAAGTTATCTTGATGAAAAAACTTTTTTGCACAAAACATAAATGAAATTTGAAATAATGAAAGAAAGAACTCTTTATCTTAACCATTTAAAACCGGGTGTCCTTGTGAACAGAACGGTCAAATCATTTTTAAAGAAGGATTTAGCAGTAAAAGCAATATCCTTACCTATCACTTCGTCGTATTTCAAATAAATGCCATAATTTTATGGCGGGTCCTAGCACAAATCAACACAAAAACATTTAAATTTACCCCGTAGACGGTGCATGTTAAAATGTATTAATGCATTTATTGATCCATCTTAGCTCATTTAATTAGGTTTGTTTTAGTCTTTAATCTCCTTTTTCGACGTTCGTCGTATTGGGAGAAAACACCCCTTCCCTTTGAGCCCCCAAAACCCGAAATCGTGATGATGCGATTTAGTTTGAAAAATGTAATCTCCATTAAGTGATTAATTAATCCATGTTTAAAGAATATCGCGACTTTGCGACTCAGGGCTACGAAGGTATAGTTCTTTGGAAGAGTGATTGTTGAGTCACGAAACCCCGACAGTGTTTGACTATGGTTTAAAAGACTTACCCCTGACACTAACCTGAGTGACTTTTGGAACCGTCTCGCGACTTCGCGTGTCAGAGTTTGGAAACCTTGCAACTTGTAACTCCCGAAGCGCGAAAGCGCGAGGTAAAGAAAAGTGATAGACTTGCTTAGTGGTTAGGACTATGATGATTTAGGACTATTTTCAGGGTAAAATTTTTGATTGCAAGAATTATATTTCAACCATTTGTAAAAGGAGGCTCCAACATAGGCTCCAACTAGGGATCCTGTCTTCCTACGAGACAGGAAGAACAATAGACCACGTGCCTGTATTGGGTAAATGGAGTCAGGCTTCTTAGGAAGGGGATACAGAGGGAAAACGAGATTTCGTCTTTACTTCTAAAAAGATTTTGAAAACTCACGTTCTTTGTAAACTCATCTACAACCCCTTTCATGACCTTCTCCTTCTTGTTACTGAATTCAGGTCTGCTTTAATATAATCAAAACAATCCTAGGAAATCCAACAGATCTTGCAGCTTTTGGCTTGCATCAAACAAAGTAAATTTCATGCTTTTAATCAGGGAGCCCTGTCTGAACTTGGGATGCAGATCCGGTTTCGAAAAGGCTGGTAACTAGAGTAGAGTGAAATTTTCGTATGACAGCCTTACAGATATCTGAGATATTGCTTCACTGCCAGCGAGCCTGTTCAGTACCCCGGTGAAGTTATCTGTCCCTTTTTACTGAATTTCCTTTCACCACTTCGAATCATAATTATGCATTTAAATGCTGAGACGAGGGCAATCATTTATGGATTTCCTTTCATCATCTTCTTGGACTAGATGGGGGCAATCAAATATGAATTTCCTTTCACCATCTGTCTTATATTTTACCTTTTGAACATGAAGTGGGGGCAATCAGTTGTACCAAGTATACCAGGGATGATATCTGTGAAATATTTATAGTGGAGGTTTGTCAACTTGCTGATTACCCCAAACCAACCTTCTCTTAACTTTCAAAGCACCTTGGCCCGCAGGGAAAATGGGAAAGATTACTTCCAGGGGCCTTCCTTTGAGAAAGCCTCAATCCTTAAAAAACTGTTAAGAAACCTAGGAGAGTCAGGATCAACCTACGCATAACTTTGTTTAGTTGGAGAGTGAGGAGTTATGAGGATTAGCTTACTTTTTAAGATCTGTTTTCTAGCTTCCAAAGCTAAAACGTAATCTCTTCTCCCTCTGTGGGAAACCCAGAAAGATGCTTGGTTTTTTAAGAAGGTAAAACCGAGGGTAGAAAGGGGCAATGGAGAAAGATTTGGAAATCGAAAAATTGGGGTCATGGATTAAACCCAACTCTTGGAACCCTTTCTCGGAGACACTTTACTTTCTCTACTTATTTTAATTACCTCTTATCTTTATCTAGGTGAAACTCTTAGGACCCGGAGTAAGAACTTGTTCTTTTAACGACATATCACACTTATGAGATCGTCACAACACTTTAGAGACCTTCGTTTGAAAAATAGACTTCTCTGGAATTCGCACCTTTGCCTTACCATTTTCGTTCTCTTTTGAAATAACGGAAAATGTTTTCTATCACCTGTTTTTGGCGAATTTATCTTCCGATATATGACCATCTGTTTTCTCCTTTCACTTGTTTGGGCTGCAAGTCGGGATCCTGTAAGGGAACAACACGAAGAGTATCAGGGCTTTAAAAGAACTAAATGCATTGAAAATTTCGTATCCCTACTTCTAGAAAAACATTGACCTATTTTATTTTTGATGAAAGTAGACTTACCAAAGAAAATCATGAAATAAAAAGAAAACACAAACTGGTATATACAGTGGGAATTTTGGAAACCAATTATTGCATATAGTGTTTTAAATAATGCCCGTTGATAGGGGCGTTGAGGATTTAACCGTCCAAATTCTCTAACAGAAACAAATTTTTTCCTTCAGAAGCTGTAACCTTGAATGGTCCGTACCAGATGTGATCAAATTTACCATGTTTTGCCGAGTCTTCCTTCCTAGCATCCCATTTTAAAACCAAATCTTCGGGGAGAAATTCTTTGTCTTTGGCCTTACGATCGAATAGCGCTTTCATGTTGTCCTAGTATTTCTGCAACCTTTCGTCCACTTCAGCCCTATGTTGTTGGACTTCAATCAACTAGTTTATTCTTCTTGTGATGTGATTTGGTTCTTCTTTCTCATCTTGCCAAAGTTTCAGTGCGGGAAGCGCTAGATTTATAGGTAATACTACGTCGGTCATGTACACCATTTGGAAAGGAGAAGTGTCGATAGACTTTTTTGTGCCTATCCGATTTTCCCACAAAGCGTATTTCAAATGTACATGCCAAGATTTTTTGTTTTCGCTCAACACTTTCTTAATTATATTGATTAGGCTTTTGTTTGAAGGCTCGACCAACCCATTTCCCTGGGGGTAATATGTCGTGGAATGACCAAGAACGATATTGTACTTTTGGCAAAAACTGACCATAGCCATAGATTTAAAGGCCTAGGCGTTATCTGTGACTATCTTTCGGGGGCATCCGAATCTAGACAAAATGTTCTCTTCTAAGAAATTTATTACCACCGAATTCGTAGCCCTTCTAGTTGGAACAACCTCCACCCATTTGGTGAAGTAATCTGTAGCAATCAAGATCCATTAATTTTGAGCGCTAGAATGAGGATTAATTTTGTAAGTTTTAAACCTATGAAGTAAAGCAATGCATGTAGATTCTTAAGCAATACAGAAATTAATCAATGGCTCATACACAGAGTACACAGAGATTTTTACTGGAAACCCTCAGCTGGGAAAACCTTTCTTATTTTCATTATCTCGAATTTCACCATTCACCATACAATATATACAATGTTTTTAGGTATTTCGTAGATACCAAAACCCTAATCCCTTAATCCGGGATTAATTTACAAATCAGCTAAAAATAGCAAAATCCGCTAAAAATAGGGATCGTCAGACGCAATTGTCGTATCTGACGCACCCACACACACACACATGCAAAGAATATAACACATACCCAACAAATTTCACCTATAAAATCTAATCCCCATTGCTGAAAAGGGGCTTCCGCTTTGACCGGAACCAACGACATCACTGAGAGTTTATGCTTGCCTACGAACAATTGGCAAGGGTTGCAGGCTCGGACCTTGGCGTTGACGTCTGAGAAAAGTTTGGGCCAATAATATCCTGCCCTCGGGATATTATAAGCCGTTTCCCTCCAGGCGTGATGTCCTCCACACACTCCTTCATGAAATTGGCTTATGACCTTCTCTATTTCTGATTCAACCAAACAAACCAACAGGACGCCAAGTGGGTCCTTCCAATAAAATTGGATTTCAGATATACAGTACTTGACCGCATGCAGCTTCAACATTATGGCTTTAGATGGGGGTAAGTCAATCGGGCACTTCAAGTTCAACAGGTAGGACACTATGTCTTTGTACCAATTTGATGAAGCAAACTTCTCTTCGATTCTAATTTCAGTTATTTGTTCATCGAGCTCGTTCATGTCCACACACTCTTCACCTCCCTGTAGGCCATTTATTCCGAGAGCTCTGGAATTTGATTAAGCTAAGAGTTTAGCCAAACCTTGTCCCTTTACTCGTCTCGTTGGTTTTATCTCCAGGTCGAATTCTTGAATTTTGGCAAGCCATCGTCCTCTTTTGCCATCACTGTCGGACTGAACTAAAATGTCTTTTACGGAGCTGGTGGGTATGTACGCAATTACCTTGGAATGCAACACATAGGTTCTGAAAGCCTTTAACACCTTCACCATAGCATATGCTTGTTTTTCCATTATATCATATCTGAGTTCAGCGTCTCTCAAACTTTTGCTAAAAAAGGCTATCGGTTGCTCGAAATCTTCTTCATTTTTCTAGAGGAGTACTGCGGCAAGTGTGTGTTCAGAGGCGAATGAGAAAATAAGAAAATCCTTTAGATAATCAGGGCTTTCCAGTATGGGTGCCTCGCTTATAACCTTCTTGATGCGTGCAAACGATGCTTTGGCTTCTGCTGTCCATTTCACTTCGCTGGTTTTTTTTAGCATATCTGTGATCAACTTCACGATTTCAGCAAAGTTTGGGATAAATCTCCTCAAAAAATTTATTTTTCCTAAGAATGACTGAATCTCTTTTACACTCCTAGGGATATTTATTGTGTTTATAACTTCAACTCTTTTAGGATCAATTTTAATTCCATCTCGAGACACAATATGGCCCAAGAGTTTACCTTCTTGCATAGCAAAGTGAGACTTTTTGGGGTTTAAAGACAAACCAAACCTGCGACATTTCTCAAATGTCTGCTTGAGATGTATCAGATGATCTTCATCAGATTTAGAAAAAATGGTTAGATCATCAAGATAGATAACCACAAATTTGTCCCTTTCACCAATGAAAGCGATATCCATAGCATGTTGGAAAGTAGCACCTGCATTCATTAAACCAAAGGGCATCTTGCCATACATAAATGTACCCCAAAGGGTGGTGAAGATTGTTTTTTATTTATCGTGTTCGTTGACGGAAATTTGATTGTACCCGGAAAACCCGTCGATCATCGACATCCTATTTGCCCCAACTACTTTTTCTAAAATGTGATCCATTTTGGGTAGAGGGTAATTGTCTTTGAGGGAGGACTTATTTAGATTTCTAAAATCAACACACAGTCTAATTTCCCCACTTTTCTTTCTAACCGAGACCAAGTTTGCTACCCAATCGGAGTATCTCAGTGGTACGATTATTTTTTCATCCAATAGCTTTTTGACTTCCCTTTCGACCACGGGCAATAAAATAGGATTGATTTGTCTGAGTTTTTGTCTAAAGGGTTTGACACCAGGCTTCAGGGGTATCTTATGTTCAATCACAGTGGTGTCATAGGTTCTCAGCTCTTCATATGACCAAGCGAAAACATCTTTGTACCGCCCGAGTAAGTATTTATACTTTCTTTTTACCTCGGGAGGAAGGTACTTTGATATTTTTACTATCCTAGACTCCTCTTTGGTCCCTATGTCGCAGTCCTCAACCTCTTCTGGTTGGGGTTGCAAAGTGGATTTTAAGGGCATATCATTTTGGTCGAAAAGTCTCTCCAAAGGGATCAGTCCCTTCGGAATCTAATTGTTCTTTAAAACCAACATGCGATGATTATCAATTTTCTCTCGGAACTCCTGAGGCTCCTCTCCCTCTTGCATGATCCATGCATGATCGTTTTGGTTCTCCTGGTCAATGTGGGTTTCGGATAAATCACCCACCATTTCCAGGAACTTTCTGATCTGTCTGTCATCCTCAAAGACCTGCCAATGTTGTATGTTATTTGGTATGGATGGTCTTTGCCTTACCTCTATGTGGTATTTTAATTTGAAAGCGGTAGGGGGTACGAAAGTTGAAGCTTCTTTGGCTAACGAATAGGCTTGCAGGTTTTCGACACGTGGGATGAAATGAACATTTACCGATGAAAATAAATTTTCCATTAAATCTCAGGCACAATTCCTATAAGATCTCAATCTTGGGTGTTTGGCTTGGTATTGCCGGTTTATTTGCTTCACTATTAACTCTGCATCTTCGTATACTTCCAGGTTCTTTATGTTCAACTTCCTGGCAGCTTCTAATCCTAAGACTAAGGCCTCATACTCGCATACGTTATTGGTACAGTCTATATCCCACTGAAGCCTGTAAGAGAAAGGAATAAAAAATTCATTTTCAGGTGCTACAAACAATACTCTTGCACCTACTCCTTCATATGACATGGCACCGTCAAAAAACATTTTCCAAATTCCAGTGCTATACAAATTTTCGTCTATCTTTCCTGATTTGTTTTCATCCATGTAATTCTCTTTTGTACAGCTATTTACACCATCATCAAAAGACAAAATACAATTTCCTAGATCTTGATCGGCAACATAAACAGAAAAATTGTTAGGATTCTGCGGGTCTCTCACTGTGTATGCTAGCCTCGTTTCCCTGTAGAGCCGAGTAAATTGTCCACCAAACACGGGAATCGTGGCATAGGTCATGTCTAGTTGAAGAGACCCCCCAAGTTTGGCTCCCCATGACCTAGACAGCAGTAAACCATACTTCAAAGGTATATCGGCGATAACTACATCCATCAGGACGCTTTTCACCGGGACCTGTGCAAGGGTGACTACTAAACCTTTTATCATACCCATGCACTTAACTTTTCTTGAATCGAAAGAGTAGAGATCTCCATAAGGCTTGGTGATCTCGAGGCCTAGTCTGTCCATAATAGACTTGGGCATCACATTATGTGAGGACCCAAAGTCTAGCATGCAGTTATGCAACAGTCGATCATGCACATTCAGGGTAATATAGAAGGGGGTGACGTTATCTCTGGCACTCTAGAAATGTGGACCAAAAGTGATATTAGGCTTGTCATCTTCCAAGTTTATCACGTTAGAGTGACTTTCCAGATCTGAAAAACCTATCATTTTGGTTATCTGCTTTTGATACACAGGATTTTTCGCTAATTCGACCAGGGGGATCGGTATTTTGATCTTATTTATCTCATTTTCAAGCCTAAAGCCTCCACTACCTTTGTCCATTTCTCTGGTTGAAACCTCGGACTCCTTCTTTTCTAACTTATTTGTTTGTGCTGATTTATTTCTCGTGAGTTTATCTACCGGTATATGTGTTTCAACTGTCTTAGTTTCTTTCACTTGGGTCTCAGCCTCCTTTACTTTGGGATTCAGCGAATCTACCTCTCTTACTTTGTTGGTAGGTATCTCGGTCTCTTTTGGGATGGGTTCGTATATTTCTCCTCTGGGGAGAATTTTCTTGGGTTGAGGAGTGGACGCAGGTTTGTTTTTAGGCCTCAGGTTGTACCTAGGTTGGACCTCAACCATTATATAATCGGTTATTTCTTGATCAACAGAAACATTAGTGTTGTTTATGTCAACGTCTTTATTTGACGGTTGCAGTGTGTTTAAGGACTTCTCGTAGTCTTCCTTAGTTAAGTAGGGTTGTGTGTAATCGTCACCCAAATTTGTCACATCTTCATCCAGGCCCTCGAAATCTTCCAGGTCGTTTCCTCCTATAAAATTTTCATTTTTTAAAGGAGTTTGAATTTTCTAGTCATCATTTTTAATCTATCTTTGTTGATTTTGAGGATTGGGGTTTCTTCTAAATTCCCTCTTCAAGAAAGGATCTGCCTTGGATAGATCTAGCTCCATTCTGGAAATCTTATTTGATAACTCTTTGATTATCTTAGCCATATCATCGATTTTATCATCTGAGGATCTACTAGGCCCTGAGGGTCTCGCTTGTTCCCTAAAACATTTGTTTTCTCAGTTTCCCATTTCTACCTTTGTTTTCAGTTTACCAGAAGCCATCATGTTAGATTCGATCTCTACGACATCATCTTGCATTCGGGTCAGGGTAGCCCCTCTCCTTTCTCTCAAAAGAAGTGCGAAATCAGGTTCGAAGGCTCTCACAAAGGTTACCTTGGCTGCAAGTTGGGATGGTTTAACTTCGACTGGGATCTTATTATATAACTTGTTAAATCTTTGAATGAATTCCATAACAGTTTCCAATTTTTTTTTTTTAAAGACCCAAACTCGGTCAAATAATACAAATGGTCTTTCCTTTTGCCCCATTGTCTAAGAAAAGAGTCTTCTAGGGCATCATAGGATAATATCGAACCTGCGGTTAGACTTCGAAACTAGGTTTGTACCTGTCCTTTGAAAGTCTAGACGACCAACCTCGAGTATACGTCTTCGTGTTAGAGACCTAGGATATCTGTGAACTGATCAAAGAAATTTATATGTTTGGTAGCGGTCAAGTCCCCTTCCCCTGTAAATTTAGGTAAGTTTTTCATGTAGTTTTCAGGAAGGTCGTGAAGAGGGACAGGCAGGACCAGAGGCGCATATCTTGCAACTACTTTAGCAAAAAATCTAAGAGGCGGGGGCGGCCCTTGGCCCCCCACTCCTCCTCCTAGAGCCCCTCCACCTCCCCCTCCTAAAACCCCTCCACCTCCTCCTCCGGCAGCCGCCATCGGTACTACAGGGTAGGAAAACAGTGCGTTATAAAGAGGGTTCTAGAACACTAAAAGCAAATCCTTAGCTTCTTCGAGAGACGAGAAAACTAAAGAAAGGTGAAAAGGGATGTGAGGGCTTGGTTCCTCGGATTTGCAAGAGATGTAATCAGGGGAACCCGTGGGCGTGGAATCTGAGTATATGGTATACTCTTCGATACTAGGCAGGGTCGTGAAATCTAACTGAAGGGTCGGCGGGATACCGATTGCTGATAAATTTACAGCGAGATTTTCACCTTTATGTACGTCACAAGTTGTCGGATGGATTTCACTTTTAACTTTAGGGAGAGCTAAAGTTGGGTTGATGGTTTCAGGGGGGAAATTGTACGAATTTGAAGGTTCAAAAGAACTCTTAGCCTTGGGCTGTGGGTACTTAAGCTGGTAGACAACAGTGGTCGGTTTAAGGGAACCTTTTGTTTTCAGTATTTTTTCGGGATCGGAAACGGGCGTGGTCTGTTTACCATACGGGTTTTGTCTAGTGTTCCTTCGCCCGAAAGCTAGCTTACTTAAATGTGGAGTCGCCAAGTGAATGATGAAAGATTAGCCTTAACAAAGTGTTCACCCTTTGTTCACTATCAAAGGGTAGGAACTAAGAATTTCGTTCTCCCAGGGAAAAGGTTTCGTAACTTTGGTCCTTGGCAGCGGCGCCAGAAAGATGTTGTTCCAGAGTCTATACTTAAGGCTAGAAAGTATAGGGTCTAGGCTTTCGAAAGTGGTGTGAAAGATAAAAAAGGGGAGGATCAACCTTCGAGAAAGAAAGCTAATTCCGATTTCTAAGTTGCCTTTGTCTCACTTCCAAAAGTTCCTGGATGCTTATATCTCGTTCAATGGCGGCCCATAATCGTTTTAGTTCTACCCGGGTGGTGGTTGTTTTAAGTATGGTGTCAAAAAGGTTCAGAGTGATGGTGGTTTGATCCAACAAGATGGGTTCAATATTGGGTTGTCTAGCAATGAGAACAGTCATAGAGGAACAAGGAAAGTTAAAGGAAAGTTTGAGGTTTAGGATGCTGCCTCAAATTTTTGGATCGTAAAAAGAGTACTCTCGAATCCAAAATCATAGATAGAATGCAAACCAAAGGCCTTTTCCCGTAATTGAGTTAATTTTTAATAAATCATGTGAGAAATGTGAGAAAACATTAAGTTGTCTATAATGCGAGTCTCCTATCAAGGGAGAATCTCACCCTATAAACAGAAGAAGAAAAAGACAAGAAGAAATCCGATGAAGCATAAAATATAAAGATCTAAAAAATTCACAGGTCTTGTACCTGCTGATAGCCGATACAGACGAAAAACTGCAAACGATTGGATGTCTAAAAGTTGATCACCATGGTAGATATTATACTACATTGCAGTGAAGCATTCATCAGACATATATATGCAAAATGAAATTGAATATAAGATAACAGAGGAAACAAACTCATAACTCAGTCTTGACAGAATCAGGAATCTTCGGATTGCTTTGTATTAATTTTCAAACGAAAAAGTCTCTATTACAATCGGCCAAAAAGGTCTAGCCCCCTTTCTTTCATCAAAATGCCTCTTTATACAAACTTCTGAACATTTGAATTTCAATCGTTCCCGAAATTTTCAGTTACAAAATGGGAAGTTCAAGCATTTCGCTTCTTTGCCTTTGTCATCTTTCATGCGGGTGGAGCACCTTCCTTTCTTTACTCTTTGGGTTCTAAAAATAAAACAGGCAGACACATGTCATGATTTGGTACCGGAAACCTGTCCTTTCACCTGCTTGGTGCAAGTGACACACCTCTCTACCAACTGGGCTATCAACCTGGAAGGCTCGACTTGGTGGTTTTCCTCAAAAGTGTAACAATCCTTCGCTAACTGTGGCAACATTCCTCCCACTTGTCAGTCTTCGGCGGTGATAGAACATAACTGTATATTGGGTTTTATCAACCATTTATCCACTTGGACTATGTCAGTCTGGCTGATCTGTGATATTTCAGCCCGCTCTTTTTCCTAGTTCTCCTTGATATTGAGCAGGTGCTTGTCTATATCGATTTGGCCCAGTGTCCCAGTGTTGCTTCCATTATCGAGACACAACAAACTTTCATCTATCAAGCTGAAGGTTTCTTCACAAGAGTTTCTTACCTCTTTAGCTCGTTCTCTGCTCTCTGATATGTTTCGCTCCCACGCCTTCAACAAGATGTTACCTCCGGTCTGCTCTGGGATGGAGAGCTTGGAATTACTGCCCATTTCCTCTTTCATCAAAAATGCCTCTTTATACAAACTTCTGAACATTTGAATTTCAATCGTTCCCGAAATTTTCAGTTACAAAATGGGAAGTTCAAGCGTTTCGCTTCTTTGCCTTTGTCATCTTTCATGCGGGTGGAGCACCTTCCTTTCTTTACTCTTTGGGTTCTAAAAATAAAACAGGCAGACACATGTCATGATTTGGTACCGGAAACCTGTCCTTTCACCTGCTTGGTGCAAGTGACACACCTCTCTACCAACTGGGCTATCAACCTGGAAGGCTCAGCTTGGTGGTTTTCCTCAAAAGTGTAACAATCCTTCGCTAACTGTGGCAACATTCCTCCCACTTGTCAGTCTTCGGCGGTGATAGAACATAACTGTATACTTGGTTTTATCAACCATTTATCCACTTGGACTATGTCAGTCTGGCTAATCTGTGATATTTCAGCCCGCTCTTTTTCCTCGTTCTCCTTGATATTGAGCAGGTGCTTGTCTATATCGATTTGGCCCAGTGTCCCAGCGTTGCTTCCATTATCGAGACACAACAAACTTTCATCTATCAAGCTGAAGGTTTCTTCACAAGAGTTTCTTACCTCTTTAGCTCGTTCTCTACTCTCTGATATGTTTCACTCCCATGCCTTCAACAAGATGTTACCTCTGGTCTGCTCTGGGATGGAGAGCTTGGAATTACTGCCCATTTCCTTTTTCGTTGTGGCTATGACATCCTCTTGGAAAGCGACCTGAGCCGCCCCAACTTCTCTTTCTCTCAAAGAGAGGTCTTCCAACACTTGATCAATGTTCTGGCAGTGGTTTTGAATGGTTTCCACTTTAGCAAGTAAATCTTGTTGAGTTGCGAACACTGTTTTTCAGATTTCAATAGCTTGGGATTGGAATATCTCGATATCTATCACCTGGCTCTCGGTGAAATTTAATTTTGCCTGTAACTACCCTATCAATTCTTCTTGTTGGCGTATCTGTGACTGACTAGTCTGGGCCGACAGCTGTGTTTGTTCAAGATCGGATTTGAGCTTCTCGATTTCTTTTTGATCGGCTACTCTGACTAGCTCTAGACCTGTGTTCACCTGATCTCTGACAGTAGCTTCTGTTGTAGCTATCTTAGCTTCCAAAGTTCTGATTAAGCGGTTCTTCCGCATTAATTGTTCTTTTAGGGATCTAATAGAGTATTGGTTGGCTATAGAAAAATCCCCCAATGTCCCTACTATCTGAGTTGTGAATTCCCCTTTTATCATGGCTTTTCCATCGGCTAGAATTTTGAATTTTTTGGCTACCGTGCCCGCTTCTCAGTAAAGCTCTTGCTTCACAATGACCTTTCTCTTCTTATCAAAGAAAAATTCGTTCAGAGGCAACTCTTCTACAGTAATGGGCGTTAGTTCTTCGCTGAAAATCCATCCCTCGCCGGGGGTCCCCTTCGTGGACTGTAGGGGAGTGGCAGAAGCAATGGGACTACCAATTTTCTTAGATGATTTCCCCGGGGTAACCTGCGAGGCTGGCTTGCTTGAAGGGTTGGGGGTCTCGGCTTCCTGTTTCGAGCCCCCGGTTTTCTTTTTCTTTTCCTAGTTCTCCTCCTGGTCAGGTCCTAAATCTTTGGAGCCCTTGGCTTCCGTTTGTTGTACATCTGCGGTTGGTGGATTCTTACCCTGTAAGACTGGGGGAAGGCAGCTTCATCGGTGTTCCTGAAATTTGAAGAAATCGACCATCTCCTCGGGCGACAGGGTTTGAATCCGACTTAGGACCTTGGCATAAGATCTCACTCCTCGGAAGATGTCGTCATGAGGCGAATGCTCATGTTCATATCTTTTAAGGCCACAACTCGCCATGTGATTACCCATGCCCTTGTGTGGGTCGTGTTTCTTGAACTCAATGTGGACTAATTTAATATCTTCTAAGGTCGCTGCCTTGGCCTTTGCGTGTTTGAAATCTAATAAAGAATATGTATTCAAATGGATGGGGAAGGGCGGCCATACCTTCTTTGAAAAACCTTTAAGCTCTTTGCTTATGCCATCGATCACAGTTTGCCTGGCAATTTCGCAACATACCAACCTATCCAGTATAAATAGTGGTAGAGCATACGGGGGCACAGAGGCACCGAAAACCCTGATGTATGAAAATTCTGCTTCTACATACCAGTCATCCACACTACTCAAGTTGGTGGCGATGCAATCTGAAATCCTGGGTGGTGGGTTACCGAAGATGGAAACATGCATCGGTACCATTACCCAATTGAAAATCTCGTATATGAATTATGTGGCCTTATCCTCCCAAATTTTTGAGTGATAGACATGGATAGGCTCAGCATCAGATGGAGTCTAGCTCCATCTCATTAGAGGGAAATGCATCATGAAACAAACATCATGCATGATGTAGGCGTACATGAAAAATGAGGCGGCTTTCCCATTCACCTTCTGCGCTCGATATTCAGTAATCCAACTGGTTAGACTGTCTGACAACATTTTGGCCCAATCGAAGGAAAAACCTTCATCGACTGTGTGAATCAGAGGCACCCACGGGAGGTAAAAGTGTGTGGTGTGCTCCCTCCCGTACAACCTGTTATCACTCCAAAAAACTCCTTAGGGTTGTAGGCTAAGGATGCTTGGTAACTTAAAAATAATGTGTAGATATGCTTGGAACAATGGGGTCTTTAATGATCAATGTAATAGACAACTCATCACACATCTAAAGAAACAGTGCTTTCAGGAAACAATAATCAGATCAAGTAATTTGAAAGGAGAGGATGAAGAACACTAATCTTGATAGCCAAGTACAACTGAATGTAGGGATTAATGCAAGATAGAAAGAAATCCTTTACTTCAAGTCTATGAGCTCAATAAAGAGATAACAGTCTTCATAAGCTAAGATAAACTGAAACAAAGTACAAAAAAGGGAAACATGGATATTTCTAATATTGAAAACGAAAGGAGACTGTAATTTTATTCTGAAAATAAGAGTCTATACAGTAGCACAAAAATGTATCCCAGTTTGAACCTCAAGACTCTTAGAAAAGCTAGGCATTTATAGCCTTTTACAATCAGTTTTTAGATCCTAAAACTATGGATCTGTTTATCTAAAAACAGTAAACAAAAACTGTATTTACAAAAAGATAGGGATAGACCCTCAGAATAAGGATGATCCCTATGTGCTGGTCCTTTGAATGTGTTGAACAGTTGATGAAGTGGAGATCAGCCTTCCAAGGCTCCTTAGCTTGATATCATGAAGATAGAATTCGAATTGGGTGATGTGTTTGTTCATCCTTGATATTTTGCCTTAAAAATTGACAAAAACTTAGTCACAAAACTCCTTTTTGACTTCCCTTTCCAAGAATAGCCTTCAGATTTAATGAAATAATTCATAATTGGCTTATTCAGGAAGATATTGTGCCATTCTAACCCGAAAATCTCGAGTCTGGGCAAAATTTTGAGTATTCTGGCCATGACAGGCTTTCACCAGCTAATTTACCCGAAAATCCGCTCCTTAGCTGGTGAAAGGCGGAGCTTTCACCAGCTAACTAGAAAAATTCAAGACGGGTTAGCTGGTGAAAGCGCAGATTTTTTTAAAAATCAAATTTCTCAGTCATGGAGAGTCTGTTTTGCATGCTTGAATAGTCGATAGACATCTACAAATCCTAAGATTTCCAATGGTACTTTCAAATCTTCATTTGGAGCTCAAGAAGCTAGTCAAATTTTCTATACAAGATTAGGCATCGTTCTTTCAAAAATGCCAGTGCATTTTTTATCGCTAACATCTGGCTCCAACTGGGATGGATACCTCCCTGTGAGGTCTCCAAGAACCTGGCAGACCTTGTGCCTTTAGTATTGGGCCATGGAGTCATTCAGCCTTTTCAGTCCCAGCAATGTTTACAACCTGCATTTATTTCTTTGGCTATTTACAAGATCCCTTAAAATTCTGTTTCTGAAAACTCTGCCACTTGTCTTTGGAGCTGCTACCACTTGTCGTTTGCTAAATTAAAATCTGCATATTGTTTCCTCAATCTTGAACAAATTATATCACAAGCATCTTAAGGATTTATCTTCAATTTGTTGCTTTCAAGACTCAAAGATATCACGTGCCAGATATATCCTAGAAATGTGGAATTTGGGCAAAATTTTGAGTGATCTAGTTAAAACAGTTTTCGGTGATTAACTGTATCTAGAATTTGGCACCTTATCCACCGAAAGTACTCTGTTTTGGTGGTTAATGAGCACACATAGGCTCGCCTAAACCACCGAAAACAGAAACTTACCCAAAAATCAAAATTTGATGAATCTCGATTACCTGCAAGATTACAAAGACCTCAGGGCTTGCTAGACAAAGCTCCTCTCTCTCTCTTATTGGACTTAGGTGTGACTGTCCTCCTATTCCCACAACTATAGTTCCAGCTGAAATGTTGTGATCTGCGCTACCATTGGCTGAAGTATTTATTTGATGCATTTGAAGCAAATTGCATTTCTGAGGTCTGTTTGTCGCCACTCTGATTACCAGAGCTTGATTTGGTAGCCCAATTACACCGAATCAGTCTACTCCCAAGAGTTTTTCCTGTCATCTGATTTATTGCATTATCAGCATCCTACTGATTTCTGAAGGAAACAAAACCAAATCCCCTTGTCTTGCTAGATTTTTGATCCCACATAACCCTTGCATCTGAACAACTTGGATAAATAGAAAAACAAGCAAAGAGAGTTGCATCTGTAAACTCTGGGCTGAGATCGCCAACAAAAATGATGTAGTGACCTGTTGTGTCTTCTCTTTGTCTCGCAATCGCCATGGTTGCAAGGTGAGCTGACCGAGTTGGCTCTGCGATCAGACTGGTTGACCCATAGTGAAATACTGATGCCTCTCGGATCAGCTCTGCATCAAACTCAGATTCCTTGAGAAGCATGTCAATACTGGGATTACGATAGAACATAAACTCCCTCTCACCATTCATCTTTAAAGTAAAAAATGCCAGCGCCGTTTTGGCATGGGAATCAAATCTAATTCCTCGGTCCATCACATTTGGACATTTTTATTGCTTCAATACTTTCAGTAATAGAACCAATTTGATTCACCTTTAGTAAAAGAGCATTGCAAGATTTTTCATTGATTACCTTTCCAACACGTTTTGAATTTGTCACCAGTAGATCGTCCTCAACAATTTGCACATTTTCCCCAATTATGGCCGTAAATTGTGTATAGTGAGTCCAATCATCTTGATCAAATGGGTTCTCTATAGATACAATTGGATAATCCTCAATATTTCCATCAAATGGCTACTGCCTAAATAACCCTGTTAAGAGTAGCTCCATCTTGATGACAACAAACCTCAATCAATCAAATATAAAAATATCACTGGGGAATATTATGGCAGCTAATGCAGTCATATTCAAAATCCTCTCTAAACTAGAAGTGCAGAGAAAATCCTTAAAAGTATGACACTGTGCAGTTAACTTCTCCAGCAGCTCCAAGAGCGCCAATTTCTACTTCAAGAGAGTTTTAACAATCGATTTGACATTAAGTTTTTTCAGATCTGTGTATGATTGTCCACAACCCACAAACATCACAGGTGATCCTGAAATGTAGACCATAGAAAGTACATCTCCAACCTTGTCATCAATTGTATCAAACTTGGTCAACAAAATCCCATCAATCAACTTGGCATTAGCAGAAGTAGAAAGGTCCGCCAGTTTCTGATCGAACTGTGTGAGCTGGTCCACATCATCATTGCCAACCAGTGCTTTGCCAACAAAGAGTATCAAATCTGGATTGTTGATGTTGATGAGTTTGGACAGAGCTCTCATCAAAGGCTCGTTATCCTGCATTCGTCCAGCTGTATTTATGAGGACGACATCTGACTTACTTCGACAAGCCTCCTAAATGGCTTCCTTTGCAACAATTGTTGGATCCTTCTCATAGCCCTTCTCAAAAATAGAAATATGGAGTCTACGTGCATGTGTGCGGAGTTGTTCAATGGCCCCAGATCGAAATGTGTCACAGGCAGCCATCATAACACTAAGATCATGCTGCAGTGACCAATATGCAACCTTGGCCAGGTTTGTCGATTTCCCCACTCCATAATTATCAGTGAATCTTGAAGATCCCCCACATTCATCGCACAAATGAAATCAAAAGACCTTTCTGTCCAGTGTTTGTTCCCTGGGCGTACTTGGAATAATGATGCCCTCCTAGCTCATAATAGACCATTCTTAATATGACTGTATAATAAATTTGACACCTAACACTTGATGTGTAATGACATGCATCAAGATCGACACCTTAGATCTTAACTGACACCTCTATATTTGACACCTATATGCATCAAGATCGACGCCTTAGATCTTAACTAAAAACCAGGCTGAGCATCTCTTTAGATCACCTGCGCAACAAAATCTAACCTTGACACCTGTAATCACTCATCCATCGATTTTCTGGCATTATGTTTTGTGTTTGATGAATTACAGATTTGAAACTTGGCGCAAGACCTTGATCTCTGCGAACAATTTGAATGGGCGCACTTGGTTTCCACAAACCGTGGCTTAAACTATGGCTTGACTCGAAAATTGATTGATTTCAAATCTACGATATCAATGTAAGAAAGGTTTGACATCCGGAACCATGGTCCTTTCCTTTGATAGAGCCGAATAAAAAGCTTTTGGCTATCAGCTGAGAAGGACTGGAAAGATTCTAAAAAGGTCTTCTCTTCACTGGTGAACAAGTGAGAATGATGTTCCAACACTGTTTGAATTACAATTTTGAAGTTTCTCTGATATTTGGGTGTATCCAATGGAAAACTATTCAACAGTTTAACCGCATGTACAACTTTCAGCCAGATAGAATCAATAAAGTTTTCTTTACCAAAAATTTCTTCATCATTGATCTGTGAATTGAGCTATGTGCATATGTTGGTTTATGAATACATGAGAAACGGAACAGTACATGATCATTTCTCTGGTAATGTTTTTCCGCCATTCCTCTGTTCATATATTATACATTTTTCCATGAGCATGCTTCAGTATCAAATGTATATCAAGGATGAAAGAAATATCTTATCATTGACATGGAACTTCCAATTGAAGCATCTAGATTTTTCCCTACGTCTTCGCATTGCTTTGGGATCAGTGAGAGGCATTTTGTATCTCCACAACGAGGCTAATCCTCCCATCTTCCACCGTGACATAAAGGTGAGCAACATCCTACTAGATGATAAATTCAATGCAAGGGTTGCAGATTTTGGACTCTCAAAGCTCGTTTCATTACTAGATATGGAAGGTTCAGCTCCAGATCATGTATCAACAGCTGACAGATAAGGGCGATGTATATAGTTTTGGCGTGGTTCTTCTTGAGCTTTTGACAGGCATGGAACCCATTTCACATGGAAAGAACATTATCAAGAAGGTACATGTTCTGATCAATATGATCTTCGTCCATCTAATGCCACCAGGAACAGATATTAGCAGTACACCCTCCATACAATCTCAGATTAATTTTGCATCTAGATGAACCAGATCTCGAAACCTTCTGATCTTTGTGACTGCTCTCCAAGGTTTTMTGCATCTTTAGAAACCATCCTCGAAAKATTTGGTTRGGAAAAAGTCAAATCTGGGCAAAAATACAACTTTGCTGCSATGTAACAGGTTTCACCAGCTAATTTTCCCTGAATCCRYCCCTTTAGYTKGTGAAAAGGAAAGCTTTCAACARCTAACTAGCRGATTTCAAAACCAATAAGCTGGTGAAAACCCARAAAAACTGCCTTGGGAAAAAATCAAATTTCTATGAATCTGCAACAAACACCTGAGAGATTGATGGATGACTTCGAGGCTGACTGAGTAACCGCAACATGGGGGGATGATCTAGATTGAGCCATTAAGCGTGAAAAGGGAGTCTCTTTTCCTAATTAAGAAAACTGAAAGTAATCTACTTGCTCAAAGAAAGAGCTTATTCTTCTATCAATCCCTACACTAACCAGTAGAGGCAGATTGATCAAGTAAAACTAAATTTCCAAAGCAGCCAAGAAAGTAATTAACTTGCTAATATCATGTTTGATCTTTTCCCAAAAGATAAAATAAACCATAGATTGTGGTAATGCAATTTGAAAAGATGACAAGACCAACCTTCATCTGACAGTTTTTTTTTTGGATTTATGCTGCTCATAAATTCCAAATAATCGGCAATAGGGTCATTAAAAACGTCAAGGAATACCTCTTTAAGTAGTTGTTCCAACTGAAGATTGACATGCTGCTGCCAATGGCTTTCACCGATCTCCATGTCAACTATAAACTGCTCAACTTTGATCACAGAAACATGCATGATATACTGTTGATCTAATTCTTTCTTCTCTTCTTCACCCTCTTCATGTCTGTTGCAAATTCCTTCTATCAACAAATGTGAAAGCTGTGGACTGTCTTCCTTAATCTGCAACTCTGGAAAACATGAGCTATCCTCAGTACCTATCACAGATCCAAGACTGTCACCATTGATATCATACTGTGGATCAACAATTCCTTGACCACAATAAGAGATATCTTCAGCTGATGTGTATTCTTGTTCCTGGATATCAGAATATTCAAAAGAGACATGTTTATCTTCATGAGTATTTAGATCTTTATTCAATAAATAAAACTCATGACAACATTGAGGATAGAGAAGGTCAGTTGAATATATCTCTTTACAAAATAGATGAAAGGCAGCATGAAAATCAGCCAAAGAGATAACACTTGCACTTGGAAGAGACCGACACCAGTCGAGAGCAATCCCTTCTAATGAAAATTTGAAAAGCTTAATTTGAACATCCTCATGTACAATTTCAAGTCGATCAATAAAGTCATGGAAATCCAACAAATGTTCAGCTGGCACTTCCCACTTCTCTCCACGAAATCTGGGAATACTACATTCCCATTCATCTCTAGTAGGTACTAGATGAGGGTAACCATAAATACTTGAAAAATCACAGAATGCATACCTCTTTGCTAAGATCCTGTTCATGTCATACCAGTGGAGTCACCAATAATTTTCTGAACAATGGAGTCGCCACTGAATTCGTCTTTCATGGAGTCACCAGATAGATGATTACAACCATAATAGTGTCCAGGCTTTGTCTATCATCAAAGCTGGATCTCGTGTCGTCTCCCAAGGAAGCTGAGCTTCGATCTCCTCTCCCCGGCAACGACGCCAAATTGTTATCACTCCAAGAAACTCCTTAGGGTTGTAGGCTAAGGATGCTTGGTAACTTAAAAATAATGTGTAGATATGCTTGGAACAATGGGGTCTTTAATTATCAATGTAATAGACAACTCATCACACATCTAAAGAAACAGTGCTTTCAGGAAACAATAATCAGATCAAGTAATTTGAAAGGAGAGGATGAAGAACACTAATCTTGATTGCCAAGTACAACTGAATGTAGGGATTAATGCAAGATAGAAAGAAATCCTTTACTTCAAGTCTATGAGCTCAATAAAGAGATAACAATATTCATAAGCTAAGATAAACTGAAACAAAGTACAGAAAAGGGAAACATGGATATTTCTGATATTGAAAACGAAAGGAGACTGTAATTTTATTCTGAAAATAAGAGTCTATATAGTAGCACAAAAATGTATCCCAGTTTGAACCTCAAGACTCTTAGAAAATCTAGGCATTTATAGCCTTTTACAATCAGTTTTCAATTCCTAAAACTATGGATTTGTTTATCTAAAAACTGTATTTACAAAAAGATAGGGATAGACCCTTAGAATAAGGATGATCCCTATGTGCTGGTCCTTTGAATGTGTTGAATAGTTGATGAAGTGGAGATCAGCCTTCCAAGGCTCCTTAGCTTGATATCATGAAGATAGAATTCGAATTGGGTGATGTGTTTGTTCATCCCTGATATTTTGCCTTAAAATTTGACAAAAACTTAGTCACAAAACTCCTTTTTGACTTCCCTTTCCAAGAATAGCCTTCAGATTTAATGAAATAATTCATAATTGGCTTATTCAGGAAGATATTGTGCCATTCTAACCCGAAAATCTCGATTCTGGGCAAAATTTTGAGTATTCTGGCCGTGATAGGATTTCACCAACTAATTTACCCGAAAATCCGCTCCTTAGCTGGTGAAAGGCGGAGCTTTCACCAGCTAACTAGAAAAATTCAAGACGGGTTAGCTGGTGAAAGTGCAGATTTTTTAAAAAATCAAATTTCTCAGTCATGGAGAGTCCGTTTTGCATGCTTGAATAGTCGATCGACATCTAAAAATCCTAAGCCTTCCAATGGTACTTTCAAATCTACATTTGGAGCTCGGGAATCTAGTCAAATTTTCCATACAATATTAGGCATCGTTCTTTCAAAAATGCCAGTGCATTTTTTATCGCTAACACAACCTACAGGTCATCATTGCTATATACCTAAATTGTGGTTCTAAGGAAGAGATTGAATAAAATCCGTTACCATCTGCCTGAATTTTGCGAGGTGCGAGACCCAATATTTGATCAGATCAGACAAGTTTCTTCCATATTGCTGGCATTCCTTTCGCTTGGAATCTTCCAGAAACTCGGCATTGTACGCGAAGTTTGGCATGGGTGACAGTTGATACATTGCCTGCAAATGTTCAGGTCGAAAGGTCCCAATCGTCACATTCTGCTCGCTGATAATAGTCCTGGTCGGGATGTCCACATGGTCTAGCACCCATCTGATCATATCATAATAGGGAATGAGCCATGGCCTTGCCACTATTTTGTGCATCTCCACTTGAAAGACGATTTTGTATTTGGTGGCCAAATCGTCCTTCTTGTTATCGCTGGAATCGTCAGAGCAATCCACCAATTCGGACTGAAGAATGTCAGAGACGTATGACCAGGTTTTGATAGTATCAATACTTCAGGGTGAAGTATCGGAAACAGTATCTGTGCCCTGACCTGAACTCTCAGCAATCGCCTTGGATGCTTTTCGTGGAGCCATGATAGAGCACTCTGTACTTAGCTCTCCTGTAGTAAAAATGTAGATACAGATAGAAGTTAGCCTGATGAAAAAACTTCTTTGCACAAAATAGAAATGAAATTTGAAATAATGAAAGAAAGAACTCTTTATCTTAACCATTTAAAACCCGGTGTCCTTGTGAACAGAATGGTCAAATCATTTTTAAAGAAGGATTTAGTAGTAAAAGAAATATCCTTACCTGTCACTTCACCGTATTTCAAATAAATTCCATAATTTTATGGCAGGTCCTAGCACAAATCAGCGCAAAAACATTTAAATTTACCCCGTAGACGGTGTGTGTTAAAATGTATTAATGCATTTATTGATCCGGCTTAGCTCCTTTAATTAGGCTTGCTTCACTCTTTAATCTCCTTTTTCAGCGTTCGCCGTATCGGGAGAAAACACCCCTTCCCCTTGAGCCCCCAAAACCCGAAATTGTGATGATGCGATTTAGTTTGAAAAATGTAATCTGCATTAAGTGCTTAGTTAATCCATGTTTAAAGAATATCACGACTTCGCGACTCGGGGCTATGAAGGTATAGTTCTTTGGAAGAGCGATTTCCAAGTCGCGAAACCCCGACAGTGTTTGACTATGGTTTAAAAGACTTACCCTTGACACTAACCCGAGTGACTTTTGGAACCGTCTCGTGACTTCACGTATCGGAGTTTGGAAACCTTGCAACTTGTAACTCCTGAAGTGTGAAAGCACGAGGTAAACAAAAGTGATAGACTTGCTTAGTGGTTAGGACTATGATGATTTAGGACTATTGTCGAGGTAAAATTTTTGATTGCAAGAATTATATTTCAACCATTTGTAAAAGGCAGCTCCAAAAAGTGCTATATTAAGTAAGGAATCACAGATCTGTGTCCCATCTAAGGTTGCAAACACTTGAGTCCTGCAACCACCCCTGCCTTTACCTCGAGTAAGACCTCATCTGCTTCGCCGGTGTTGCCGAAAGGGCCGGTAGTTAGGGTTTTGTTGGTGCATTGTTGTAGCGTTGAACCCTGGTTCTGCCCCTGTGCCAACATGCTCTCTGCTATATTTCTGTGTGTTTCATTTTTTCCCTACACAATCTAGATCAGTGTTATCAGAGAAGTCTTCTCCTTGTTGTTTATCGATGCATGTCCCTGATGAGGTCAATGTATAAAGAGTTGGGTCTTGAGCTAGTTTCACTTGGGGATGACCACCCTTTCCAGCCCAAGAAGCATCCCATGGAAGGGGAAAAGAGAGATGATGGAGCAGGATATATTTTCTATATGTTGCTCAAGTAATCCCTCACATAATAGAGGAACAATATGATTGACAGCTTTGCCCAGATCCTTTGACGATTGTCGACGACGGTCGAGGAATCTACACTAAGTATACATTTCAGAGGAGCGACACCCTTCAAGGTACAAGTTAAATTTGATATTCCTTTATGTGAAGGAAAAATAGATGCATATGCTTTGGAAAAATGGTTAAATCTGTTAGAGGGTTACTGCTCTATCCAAAAGAATTCTAACATTGAAAATATCAGCTTCACGCTCCTTAAATCCCTTCCCCATGTCAAATTTTCGTGGGAAGGTTAATGGGAGAGATAGAACATAGATGATTCTACATCATTCATGACATAAGCCACTTGGGAGGCCTTTGTTGATGCCCTCAAGGAGGAATTATACCCTGTTGTAAAATATGATGACTAGTACACAAGATGGAAAACTCTAAGATAGGAGAGAGAATAGATGGTGTCGGATTACACCATTATCTTCCATACCTTCTGCTCAAATATGGGTATCAGAGACTCTGAGTGACACTTGGTTCTAAAGTACCACAGTGGCCTACATGGGTACATTCAAACAAATATGGATTTCTTTAACATCTCCTCACTAGGATTTGCTTATCGATATGTTGTCAAAATCGAGAAAAAATTTAAGCATAGGAATAAGCAGGAGTTCAGGTATGAAAATATGCCACAACAAAATCATGGTAAAGGAAACCCTAACTCATAGAACAAGGGACAGAGAAAGGATATCCAACCAAAAAATAACCAGTCCAAGTTTCAGGCAAAGAAGGGTATTGGGAAGTCAAAGAAGAACACTGGAAAGTGGTGTGAGTTCCAAAAAATCCCCTGGCACAACACTGATGAATGCCACTCAAAACAATCATTGTTGGGTGACCTTAAAGAAAAAAACTTAGACCCTGACTAGGACTCTTATTTAGAACAGGATAAGAGAAATTGGGTCAGGGATGCATAACCCAATGCTACCATCGCAACTACAAAGATCCAACCAGAAGAGTTAGCTACATTTCATTGTTGACAACGAGAGATAGAAGAACCTGATCTCAACCGAGTTCATTAAGAGATTGACGTTGTCGAAAATGACACACCCCCAACCATACACCATCATTTGGTTGAGACATGGATGAGACCTTCATGTTAGCCAATAATGTTTCTTATCCTACGACATCAAGCCCTTCAAACATGATGTATTGTGTGATTTTTCCCCACTCAAAGTTTGTGATGCTCTTTTAGGAAAACCATATATGTGTAAATGTCATGTTGTTTATGATTCTTGGCCTCATAGTGTCATTATTACTTTGGGAGGTCATCCTTATAGGGTACCAAAGGTAGTTATGAATATTGCAATTCCATTGATCTCGAAAAAACAATGTTGAAAAGTAATTTCTCATACTACAAATTTTGTCCTCTTCATGGTTTGGTCAGAAGGTGAACTAAAGGTCATTGCAACCACCACAACTTCAACACAATATCTCTCTACATAGTAGAAGCAGGTGGACAAGGTTGTAGACGAATACACATACATCTTCACCTCACCTATAGGGGTGCCTTTGCACTGTTAGGTTAAACAACCAATTTACTTGATACATGGTGCTCCCTTACCCAATAGTCCAATATACAGACACTCCCTTATGGAGAATGAGGAAATAAAGTGTAAAATTCATGAGCTCATTTGAAAGGGCCACATTCGACCGATCTCCTCACCTTGTGTGATCCGTAAGATCTAAGTGTTTAGTGCATTAAAAAATATTATGAGTGCTCAGCATGTAAATTAGTATTTTAACATGTAAATGGAATACTGAAAACTGTAATGTAACACTGTAACAGTAAGGAAATAACAGAGATAGAACAACACAGAACATAGAGTAAAACTCAGTAAAGAGAAATCACCAAACACCAAGATTGTTAACGGAGTTCACCCCTCTCTGGGCTACGTCTCCGGGTCCATCTCCAATGGGTACCGATCCAATATTATCTTCATAAATGGTACATAAATGGCTAGATACAATCTCAGAAAACTGTGATGAAGTCACTGTACAAAGCCCTCAAGACTACATTTTCTGGAAAAAATACAGAATGGTCTTTCACAGCAAGAAAGCCACCAATGAACAGAAAATAGTCGACTCTAGAAAATGTAGCAGCATAAAGACTTCACAGTTTTAAACTCAGCTTCAACAAACCGTGGACAGAAAACTGTGCAATAACACGGCTAGACTCTTTCTATCTTCTGGCTGTACTATGCACGGGATTATAATTTGCAGTAAATAGTGTTGTACAAATAGTCGCAAAACTTCACTCTGGACAGAGATGAAAGTCGACTTTTAAAAACAGAATAATATCTGGAAACATACAGCTTCAAAACTCTCTGCAAATGGAAAAGGTTTGTTGTTCGAGACTTTAAGACACAACTCTTTTGAAAGCTATCAAACGATCTTCTAATACAAAGCAATCTTTGATAACAGAGCATAGTCGTCTCGGATAAACAACAACAAATTTGCACTTTCCCGTTCAAGAATTTCTCTAATACTCTTCTCCTCCTTGCGCACAGGCTGAATATTGTTTCTTATAGCTGAACAATCAGGAATCCTCGTCCCACAACAGAATGATACGTTGAGTTATGTGCTAACTGAATGATGCTTTCTGTTTTATCTCCGCTCAGCTTCACGTGACTGAAAAATGTGTTGAACTTTATAACAAAAAGGATGCTTTGAATCGTGGACAACATTCCATCAAAAGAGGTAGAATCTAATTCATTACACATTTAGTGGGAGTAGGACTCGACTCGACGGTGTATCAATTTTAGCAAAAACAACGTAACAGAACGGGATCTTCCATTTATGGCTTGCAACCATAACTGCCCGCAAATCGTTGTAACATTGTAACAGTCAGAGCAAAAAACAAATATTAAATGGAACTCCCCTTAAAGCCTGCCAACAAGACTTTATCAGATGTTATAACTCTGTTTGAACAGAATAAACGTTGCTTAACAAAAGACTCCGCCATGTATAACAGTCCCGCTTATCCATATATAACTCTGCTAAGCTGTTAAACTCCACCATAAATGGATAAACTTAGCCCAGTCCAGATGTTGCTAAACAATCCCGCCAAATGAGTTAAAACTCTGCCAAACGAGAAGCTCCACCATCTAAATATTCCATAAGGGCTTCGCCACATATACAAAGCTTCGCCAGAAACCCACTACTTGGCACATATGTAGAATGGAACCGTCGAACAGTGCACCATGTACCTTGTATACGGTACTTGCCACATCATATTGCAAGCCTCGTGTACCTCTTAAATTTCGTACATTAAACGATGCACAAAAGAGTGTTGCGGGCTTAGTCTGTACGTTCATTCATACCTTCGAGACTCTGCACAAATGTACCCTGATATATGTTGCGCAGGCTTGTCACTCCATCCAACTATCGTACCATTAACCACATTGGAACCTTTTATATAAACCATACACTTTGGTTCATAATATATATATATAACATGTATATATGTGTGTCGAAGCTTACACATAGGTTAAGTAATGTGGTAAGCAACATTAATATAAGCTTAGTCTTCGACGAGGTATGGAACATGTTAAAGATTATAGCATAAAAGATGTCTCCCATATGGTTTGAACCATATCAATCATTACCATTGTACCATTGTTGGATCAGTATACTTTCAAAGACGAAAAATCCATTCGGATCATTCCTCCCCATTGGAGAGCTTTTGGACCTCCAAAAGCCTGAATTATTCGGCAAGTAAGTGAGGATACAACGTCCTCACGTTTTCAATCTCCATACATCCTGCCTGGCTT
>ML845059.1:36855-50258 GCA_009831015.1 Picea engelmannii
TTAGTCTTCGACGAGGTATGGAACATGTTAAAGCTTATAGCATAAAAGATGTCTCCCATATGGTTTGAACCATATCAATCATTACCATTGTACCATTATTGGATCAGTATACTTTCAAAGACGAAAAATCCATTCGGATCATTGTGGGAGCCCAATTGTGTTGGCGAAAAATAAGGATGGACATGGAAACTCTAAATTTATTATAGAGCTATGAACAAAATCTCTTTCAAGAATTGATACCCGATCTCTCAGCTTGATGATATTGTTTATCAACTATGAGGGTGACAAGCTATTTAGTAAGTTTGATCTTAAGTCAAGCTACCATTAGGTTTCAATAGAACAAACTAATGTATGGAAGACAACCTTCAAATATAAAGAAGGCCTTTTTGAGTGCTTGGTCATGCCTTTTGGCTTAACTAATGCTCCAATGAAATTCAAGAGGATGATGGATGATATCATGCGGCCATTCACAAACACTTTTGTGATCATAAATTTGGATGGCATACTCATCTTCATTTGAACCCGGGTAGAAAATTTGCATCACATTCATTAGGTCCTGAGCACTTTGTGGCAACACAAGTCATAAACTAATCTAGAGAAATGTTCATTCAACATGCAGAGAGTTCGATACTTATGATACATCATGGATGAACATGGGGTGCATATGGACCCAAACAAGATCCATGTCATTCATGATTAGCCAACCCCAATGACTCTGAAAAATATTTGTAGCTTTGTAGGCCTCACCAACTTCTACCATAGATTCGTGTTGGGGTTCTCTCATATCGCTTGGCCCTTAAGTCAAGTGACCAAGGGTGGAGCTAAATACAAGTTTGTCTATTCTGAATCACAACAGAAAGCATTCCAATATCTGAAACACCACCTCTTCTCCACACCATTCCTCACGTTTTTAAACCTTCAACAACCATTTTATATTTAGATAGGTTCCTTCGACTATGTTATCAATGTAGTCCTCACTCAATAGGGACATCCGGTGGCCTATTACAATGGAAATTTATCTGATGTTGTTCATAGATATCCCACCTATGACAAGGATATGTACTCCATTATGTAGGCATGTTGATAGTGGAAGCATTATATTATGGGAAAGGAAATGATCATCCACACTAATCACAAACCTCTACAATTCATGTAGACACAAGGAAAGTTGCAAAATGACCGTTGTTACAAGTGATCCATATACATGCAACAATTCCATTTGAACATTAAGTATAAGAAGGACAGTGCCGACCATGTTATAAACAACCTCAATCAGCCCTCGATTGTCGCACTAACCACGATTCTTAATTCCTTTTGGCACGAGACCTTTGAGTGACCATAATTATACAATAGTGACTATAACTTTGTTGTTACTTATTGAACACTGAGTGAAAACAAACAAGTCCCAAATTCCACCTCCAAGATGCACTCTTGTGCTATCTAGGCCATCTTTGTGTTCCTTCAAGCAATCATGCAAACCTAATTTTGGAGGCACATTATAGTTGAGTGGCAGGGCACTTCAATGTGGAGAAGAAAGTAGAATACTTCAAAATTATTTCTACTGGCCAAAGCTTCGATAGGACGCCAACCAATATATCAGGTTGTGCACTGCATTTTCCATCACTAAACCATCCATAAATAAGAAAGGGCTATACACTCATATCTCTGTCCTAGAAGAGCCCTAGGAGTCGGTCTCCATGGATTACATGTCAGTTTTTCCCTCCACCAAACATGGTCACAATTGTGTCTTTGTGGTTGTCGATCAATTCTCTAAGATGGCCATTTTTGACACCATGTAAAAAAAGTGGCCATACCATTATTTCAGATAGGGACAACAAGTTCCTTAATACCTTCTAGTTCAGCTTATGGTCTTTGATGGACACCAAGTTGACCAAATCGAATGCCTTTCACCCCCAAAAAGATGGACAAACGGAAGTGGTCAATAGGATGATTATGCATATCATGCACATGTACAAATCCAAGGATCCAAGTACATGGGATGATAGCCTTCCATATGTTCATCATAGCTATAATAGATCCCTCTATAGCTCTATTGGCCACAACCCTTTTCATATGTGCTTTGAGTTCCATCCATTGGCCCCCATCGATGTATCTCTTCCCATTTCATCTTCACTGACATAGTCCTCCCATGCTCAGACCAAGGCAGACATAGTAGCCAATGTTTTTGAATGGATCCAATAGCTCCAACAACATGTTCATGATATCTTGCAGAAGACCAATGCTAAGTAAAAGCAACGACATGACCAACATTGGGTTCCACATAAGTTTCAGGTTAGTGACAAGGTGTGGTTTCATTTCCAGAAAGAGTGGCTCACAATCCCTCACAAGAATCTCATACCACTCCAATATGGACCTTACTCCATCACAAAGGCTATGGGTGAAAATGATTTTGAATTGAGTATTCCTCCTTTCCTTGGCTTGCACCCAGTATTTAATGTGGATTTGTTTCGACCATATTTCCCACCTCTGTTGGACACCTCAGAGGTGGTTGAGAAATTGGCCCTTACATAAATCAATCTCAATTGTATTGAGAAAGCTATAGTAGATCGGATCACGGACACCAAGATGAAGAGCATATGCCAGCAGAACATACCAATCTATCGAGTTGTCAAAGTAGGACAACTTCTTCAGCATGGAAAATGGCTCACCAAGATTCAAATTCAACAAAAGTTTCCCCATCTACTATGTGAACTTGATGAAATGAGGACCATTTATTTCTAAGGGGGGATGATTGATCCATGTGGATATTGGTGGCAACCCACCTCTTCCAATGACTCAACACGGTTATCCATCTTGGCAATTTTGTTATGATTTGTTGTTCCTAAACTTATGTGTCCTTTTTTAGGCCCTAAACCATGTTTTATGGGAAATTCAAGGGCCTAAGATTTTATTTGATGCACCTAATCCATGCCACAACATTGTATTCCTTAGTTAGATATTTCCAATGAGCTACTGTGTGCCCCAAACATAGATTGTATGAAAAAGTTGTGCCCCCAGGAAGTTGATGTATCAACTAACCACCTTGGGGCCCATAAACCTCTTGGCGCTTCACCTCCTAGGGTTAGGGTTTTGGACCTTTAGGGTTCTTTATTTATGTTAAAAGGTCATTCTTTCGACCTCTTGTATCAACTTTTGTGAATGATCATAGCTAACATCTCTCTCTCTCTCTCCAAAGATAAGCTACCACCATTCTACCCAATTTGTGTTCTACAATATTTTGTTATTTTATCCATTAATAGAAGTTGGGCTTTCATCATATTATTGTGGTCTCTACTATATTTATTTGTATGTTTCATCTCATTCCCTATACAATCTAGATCATTTATGGTGTGAATGTTTCTATTTTTCTATAGCTAGAATATTTTTGTTATCTTTGTTAATGTGATTTATTCCTTCATCGGCATGTCATAAACCCATGATTGGTAGGGGATCTATTTTGCGATTCAACACGCCATAGAATAATTTTATCTTCTAACACTAAATTTACCTTTCATTTTATGTTTCCTTTCAATAGAATTGAGCATTTATATTTTACTTTACTTTCAATAATGATGTTTAATTCTAAAGGAGATAAGGGGCTCTATAGCATCAACCAATAAGACCTAAGACATTCTATGTCTGGAATACTCATGCTATAGAGTTATGGTTCTATGTTGTATGTAGTTTCATATTAATCATATATTTTTATTTCTAAAAGAAAAAGAATACAAACTTCATTCAATAGCTCATTTCTACACTTGATGATTGCATAAACTTTGCACAATGCTTCATAAGTATACAATTCCCCTAGTTGATCATTTAAGTGTGATTACCCAAGATATAGTAGCCTTTATTGTTGCAATACGTGATCTCACCACTTTTTGGCACTGTTGTTGAGAAGTACTAAAATATTCAAGGAAGAAAGCATTGTTGAATGGGGATTCCATTATAATAGAGAGAAGGAAACAAGGTTCCCAAAATTTTCCTTTTACAAAGTGGTCTTCTTCTATGTATTTAGTAGGTTCTTTTTTATAAGAATGGATGCATCACGGTAGGGATAAATTGGGAAGATTTTTACCAATATTTTATAATAAAAATGTAGGTTCAATAGGAAATGAGAGGCAAGAACAAGAATGTATCCCTAAGTTAAAAATTAATGAAGAAAGTCCAGAACAAATCTCTAAACAAAGTATTGAAGAATGTGGCAATTGGGAATCTTCTTCATTTTCAACTTTTTCCCTGTTCACTATGGCTAATGAAAGAGTAGAAGGAAGGGTTGAAGGAAGAAATTAAGAATACCAAGAGATGTGTGTGTTTCATATCATGGGAACAAGGGAGCAAGTAAGAATGAAATACATAAATTGGACATGTCTTCCCCATTTTCGTGGAATGATCATAGAGGACCTATACACTTTTCTCTTTGAATTTGAAGTCTTTTACAGGACATATGGCTATAAGAATGATACCCAAAATCTGAGACTATTCCCCTCCACTTTGAAAGAAGCATCCCTCAGATGGTTCGTGGGTCTAGATAAACATAGTATTTGAACATGGGAAACAATGAAGAATATTTTTTTTGAGAAACACAATGAATGTTGCAAATCTAGAGACTCGAGATATGAAATATTTTGAATGACTCAAAGAGAGGATGAATCATTAGAGTACTATGTTGAGATATTTCACTTAAGTTACAAGAGATCAACCAATTGCATAATTGACAAAGACTCTCTTAAGATAGTTCTCTTGAGAGGAGTAAGAGAAGAATGTATGGAAGCTTTAAATTTGATCACATTTGGAGATATTTCCAAATGCACTTATGATGAGATCAGAAATGTTTGCAAAAACTACTCAAGCATTATTACTAAAAAGGCAAAGTAATCAAAAGAGTTGTTGCACAAACCTCTAGGACCACATCTGGATTTACAAAATTAGAAATTGGAATTTTTTTGGAGCATATGAAGAAAAATATTTTACATTCACTCGCAATGCAATTTGATACACTGATCCAATTCAAGAAGCAAAAAGAGGAAACTAAAAAATATTTGGAATTTTTTTTCTTAAAGTGCAAAAAAAAACATGCATGTCATGAATGCCCATTGAACAACATAGAAGTCTCTAGCATTTGCAAAGACAATCATGACATCAATTAGTGCCCATAGCTGCCAAGTTTGAAGGCTTTGTATGAGAGAGAAAATCAAAATGTGGATCAGGTTTGTTTCATCAACTAGCAAAGGAAAGGACTACCATGCATAATTTAATATATGCCATACAAACACGCTCAATATTTGAATTCTTATTTGAATACTCAATTTAATATCTCGAAAAACTTGTATTCCCAACCTTGGCCAAACCCATTTCCACCCAAATAGTAATGGCAATATCCAAATTTCCAAAATCAGCAACCACCTTTTTTTCCTTATCAACAACCCCAACAAAGCCAATGGTCTGCTCAGCAACAAGATTGGTAATCTCACCAAAAATGGTAACCAAATTCTCAGCAACAATCATTTCTACCACCTCATCAACCAACCAATAATCCCCAACATCTAAGACCTCCTCAACTACATGCTCCGGCTACACTAAATCCAAACAATAATAAACATATATGTAGCAACAAGATAGTAATGCATAATACCTACTTTGTAGAGTCTTTAGATTGTGATGAAGTCCAACACCACTCATAAAAATTGGAGACAAAACCCTTTCCAACAATTATTACTAAACATGACCATGAGGAGCAAATGCAAAATCTTGGAAATCACATGCATCAAGCCACTCCTCAACAGGAAACAAAACATCTAGAGCAAAAACCACCATTTCAAGAAAGATTAAACCAATCTAAACCCATAATCCAACTTGAATTTTACTTTCTAGGAGAGCTTAAGAATTTATGTTTCAAAATACCCTTAATCCAATCCATTAAGGATGTGCCAATTTATAGCAAAGTTGTTAGAGAAAAGTGCTTGAAGAAACCTAGAAGAAAAAGAAATACCCACAAACCATCCATGTCAAAGGACAACTTCTTAATATGATATGTAGAAAGGTGTTTATTCATAAATATTTTGTTCAAGGAAGCCCCATAGTGATTATTCACATTGCCAATAAATTGATAACAAACATTTTGATTGACTTGGGAGCAGCCATAAAAAACAACAAAGGACACCTTAGAAAAAATGGAACTTCAAGGACTTTTAAGACAAACCCTTATTGTTCTTTAAATGGCTAATAAATCCACTATCAATTCATAAGGGATGTTAGAATATATTATTGTCTTTTTAGACTCTTGGGAGTATCCAACAAATCGTATGGTCTTGCAAACAAAATCAAGATTAGGAAGTTATATTTTAATTCTTGGAAGGCCTTGGTTGGCAACTGTTGACAGTTATATTGGATGTATAGAAGGTGACATGACCAATTCTAATGAGAAGACTCATACAAATTTGACACTATATCCCCCAGCCAAACCATTCCTAGAAGCCACAAAACCAATATGGATTGAAGATGAGGAAAACAACACATTCTATGAGGACCCATCCAAAGTTGTTCTTAACATAGACAAAACCTTAACTTTAAAATACCTAGATGAAGACACTATGATCTCAAACTTCATGTAGAACCTATAACCACTAGAGTTCCAAATTCAAGGAGTAAACCATGATTCTGATATTCCTAGTAGCAACAAAAGGAACTTAATGGAAACAAATTCAATCATTACATTATATGATTGGAAAATGTTCTTACTACAACACTATCCAATTCAATAGACATGGCACTAGAAGTTTCCCCCAGTATAACTTTGAATATTAATAACCAACTAAGCCCTCTTCAACATAAGAAGTTGATGAAGCTCCTATAAGAGCACAATGCAACATTTTCTTGGGAATACAAGGATATGATGATTATTGACCCAATATTATGTAAACATCATATCTATATTGATGATAATGTACATCTTATTAGAAAACATCAATATAAAATGAATCCAACCCTCAAAGACATTGTCAAAATAAAACTATAAAAGCTCCTAGATGTTGATTTCATCTACCCCATCTCGTCTAGCCAATGGGTTTCTCTGCTAGTCGTAGTGCCCAAGAAGGGAGGGAAATTATGAGTGTGTGTAGATTAATGAGAAATTAATAAGGAAATTAGGAAATACCACTTTCCTCTACCATTCATTGATCAAGTATTGGATACCCTATCCAGGAAAAATAATTTGTTCTTCCTAAATGGGTTTAGTGGATATAACCAAATACAAATTACCATGTAGAACCAAGATAAAACTACTTTCACATGTCCATGGGGTACCTTTGCCTATAAAGTCTTACCTTTTGGACTATGCAATGCATCGACCACATTTCAAATATTTTTCCTTAGTATCTTTTCATACTTGATCCATGACAACAGAGAGGTATATATGGATGACTGTATAGTCTATGGGAACACTTCTGAGGAAGCCTTAACCAACCTAGAAAAAGTGCTACAAAGATGCAAGGATATGAATATGTCCCTCATCCATGAAAAATGCTTCATGCTAATGAATGAAAATATAGTTTTAGTATACCATGTTTCAACTACATGCATCAAAGTAAACAATGCTAAAACTTCAGTCATTCAAGATTTACCAACCCATACAAAACAATGTGATGTCCAAAGTTTCCTTATACATGTTGGCTATTATAGAAGGTTGATTCTTGATTTTAGTAATATTTTTTTCCCATATGATATGTCCTTACAAAGGATGTTGAATTTCAATGGACTTCAGAATTTCAAACAACATTTAACACTTTAAAACATAAGCTAATCATAGCCCCCATACTAAAAGTACCAAATTGGAAACTCCCTTTCCATATCCATACAGATGATTTAGAAAAGGCCTTGGGTGTTGTCCTAGGGTAGCGTGACGATATAGAAAAATATATTATTTACTTAATAAAGAAAACCTTGTTGGACCTGTTATAGCGCAAGTTGTAAGTTGGGAAAATCCCAACCCAACCACAAGGCAAGTGCTACAACTTGGGAATCCTACACCCAATGTCACCTCAATGTAGGTCCTGCACTTCAAGGGTGACTAGGTCACTCTAGGGAGGTGATCTCGATGACCCTAGGGGGGAATAGATGGATATTTATAGAGATGGAAGTGAATCCCCTAGAGGTAAAGTCTAAGTGGAGTGAAATGTGTGTAATGAAGTATTGGGAAGGTCCAAGGGTTTCCAAGTATGTTGAGTAACCTGTAAATGGTGAAATACCTGCCCGAGACACAATAAAAACCACTTTGCAATGATGTATGTTAGTTGGATCAGCAAGTTAAGCTTGTTGTCCCTAATTTGCAGCAATAGATAACAGTATGTATCGTAAATATAATAATAATATAAGCTTCTCAATAAATGCTAGAGATCAAGTAGAAAATACAAGAGAAAGACTAGTTAATCTCTAGCTAAACTCAAGATGAAAAACCAATATTCTAGCATAAAACGATAAGGCCGTTGTAAACACTTGTATGCAGAAAATTATATCAGCCTTATGGCTGTAACATTCAATGTATTACATCAAGAAAATCAGCCACTGAAATCCCCTCAAACGTTTCCAAAAAGTGTGCTAGACCAAAAAGAATAAGTGTGCAAACTTTGAGCAAAATCCAATGGTTGATAAGAGAGTTATTCAAGCAAATGAGTTAGGGTTTTTGCAGCCCTGATGGCTGAAGATGTGATTTTATAACATAATCAAGAAGTATCCCCTTGATGGGGATGTCTTAGTGGTTGTGAGGTTCCCAAGGCACAAGGAATACAATCCACTTTGCAAGAAGCAAAAATGACCAAAAATCATGTTTCCCAATGCAATATTTTATTTCTCCAATGCAATAAGAAATGACTAGTGCTCTTCATTATTGGGTTAATGGAGTCATGAAAAGAAATATCTAGATAAGCTACCTCCTTGGGGATGTAATCCCTTTTACTTCCCAAGGCAAGTTTCTCTAGATAGGGTTTAAGCTAAGAGGGTGTATGCCCTTATACTTATCTTAGCAAACTCTTGTTTAACCAATAACATGAAGTATAAAATGATGAAGACTATGGTGGGGGTGTATGACCTTATACTTCCCACCTAGCTCCTAGCAAAATAAACTTGACTTGAAACAAATGATAGCATGAGAGTAAAAACCATACCAATTCAAGGAAAAATGCCAATATAATCCACCACAATAGAAAGAGATAAGCCTTCCAAGGCTAGCGCATCACTCCCATCAACCATACCATCAAGAGATAACCATAAATAAGAGCCAAAAGAGACAATTTTTCCAAAGGTAGCGAAAATTTCAGACCAATACTTCTCACAATGAGGGAGAGTTATGTTAAAATGAGATCTTATTATCTCTTATTTATACAAAATGTCACCAAGGTGACTTGTCCATAAATTAAGGGGTAAACCACAATACTAGTGGTCAAAAACCCTAATATTGCCCCCTTTAACAAAGTAATATTAAATAATTCATCTAAAGCTTCATTTTTTCACAAATAAACCCTAATTTTACATGGATGTCTCCCCTTTAGGGGACGTTTTACCACTTAGAAGAAGTCGTTGGTGTTGGGGAAGCATGGGTAGGACTCCAAATGCCACATGTCAAGCATATAGACAATCTCCTCATGGTGAAGACCCTCTTCTTCTCAAAACTTCCATGTGTAAATGAGTGGCACCTCACCAACAAACCCTAACCCCCTTAGGTGACGTCATGCCTCTAAGAGTGATGTTTTTCCTCTTCTAAGAAAAATGTTTGGCATGTGGGGGCTAGGCTATGTCATCCAAGTCAATCTCAAGGGATTCCAAGTTCGATCTTTCTCATCCAACATGCGGGACTTGGCATCCAACCTGTGGGCTTGTAGCCCCATGAAAGCCCAAGCTAGGCCTGTTCTCCAAAAATTGTCTACCAACTAGGTCCTGCAAAGACAAATGAGCATGCCCTCCAAGGATCTCAAGTCATAAAATCATGATAAGTGAATCCAATAAATAAATGATCCACCTAAGCATGTGCATCAAAGATCACTATATCAAACAATTAGATGCTCAAAGACACTATGCGACTTGTCAAGCTCGAATATGGGAGGGTTGACAAGGTGTTCTATTGGGTAGATATTTCCCTAGGTCAAGGAGATTTTCCAAGAGATCCCTCTCTAAGACATGTAAATTGGATGAAGTGGTTGGGGTCAAGAATAAATGGGCATAGGGCTCATGACACACAAGGGGTCGTAGTGTCTCATTCATGGGTGCCTTTGTAGAGGGTGTGTGGTACCTTCGTCCGCAATGCACTTTTTCCAAGCCCATCAATTGCCTTTTATATTTATTTCTTTGTATTTTATTTCAATGTAGTATAAGGAGAGGTTGAAGGTCACTGCCCCGGCGTGGTGACCAGATGATGTCAATGTCACCCACAAACACCTAGTGGAAATGAGAAGGTTGGCTCATGATGAGACCCCCTTTCTCTCAGCCATGCAACTGAGAGCCATTACCCTGATTTGGTGACCAGATGATGGCAATGCCATACCACTAGACATGCATGGACATGATAGGTCGACTCATCATGAGACCTCCTATCCTTCAACTAAACTTTTAAACATTTTATTATATTGTGGGTCCCCTTTATTCAAAGATAATCATTTCATTGCTTTCTTAGGTGATCCCTGGGTGAAGCATCTGGAAGGTTTATATAAGTATTTTATATTTTACCCAAGATCAATCCCTCTAGGCCTTCATCCCCTTCTTCCCATAAAATGAGGGACAACACCGTCTTTGGTCAATACACCCTAAAATCCCAAGAGATAAGGAAACGAAGAGGAATAATGATGGAAAGTGGTAAGTATGGTCGAGAACGGTACCATGGCTCTCTAAGGGAGTTCCTAGTAGCAAACCCATCCCAAAGGAATACCACTTACTAGGGAAGAATGTCAACCACCAAGGTGAAGCAAGGAAAAAGGCATAATGTCCAAGCATATATCATGAAATCTAGAGCAATCTAAGATACAACATACTCAACTGGATTAAATATTGAAATGATGCTCACCATAATATTGACTTGTACCTCATGGAGCAAGGCCCACTACCTTCCAGAAGCCAGATGATGTGGTGGATGCCATCTGGAAATCTGTGACCATCTGTGGTGGTGAGAGGGGTTTCCATCTACGCAAAAGAGTATTGCTAGTCATGTAGTCTCTCGACACTCCATATCTGCAACCTGAGGGGCTCGAGACATAATCTCCTTAGTTATCCGCAAAATGGGGATAACAGGACCATAATTAAATTATACAATTATTGAGAAATAATTTATTTTTGTGGTGTATGCCATTAATAAATTTAGACATTATATAATAGGTTACATCATTGTTGTCCATGTTGAACATATTGCAATTATATATCTCATGAACAAGCATGTCATTAGTGCTAGAGTAGTTAGATGGTTACTTTTTCTTCAAGAGTTTGATCTAACTAGATTGTATAAGCCTGGTAAGAATATTGTTGTTGCATATTTCCTATCTCATTTGGAAAACAACCTAGAGGAATCATCGATGGATGATACCTTACCTGATGAGCATTTGTTTGCAATATATTTGCAGACTCCATGGTTTGTTGACATTGAAAACTATCTTATATTTGGAAAGTTTCCATAACATTTCTCTCATAAAGAACATCACTAGGAAGAGTGCTCCATACAGTTCGATTCAAGGATACCTATTCAAAATGGAACCTGATCATGTGCTCCATCACCACCTCATAGAAGATGAAATATATAATTTGATTTGTACATGTCATGATGAACTTAATGGAGGGTATTTTGCAGCCAAAAAAACAATTCTTAAATTTTTACATGCAGGTTATTATTGTCCAACTCTACACAAATGTGTCAAAGAATATGTCAGTAGGTGTGATGAATGCCAAGGAATGGGCAGACCCACACAATATAATGAAATGCCTCTACAACACCTAATCTCCTTGGAACCATTTGAAAAATGGGGTTTAGAATGTTGGACCAGTAAATCCTCCTTCAAATCAAAAGAACTGCATCCTTATTTTTACAAATTATCCTACCAAATGAGTGGAGGTCAAGGAACTTCCAAATTCCAAAGAAGACACAGTTGTCTATTTCTTATATGGGAACATTTTCACTAGGTTTGGAGTTTCAAGAGAAATAGTAATAGACCAAGGTTCATATTTCACTGCCAAAATAATTGAGGAATTAACTCATTGTCAAAATGTCAAGCAAAGGAAATCTATCTCCTATTACCCACAAACAAATAGGCAAGCTAAGGTTACAAATAGAGAATTGTAAATATACTCACCAAGACAGTTCATATTCACATAGAATACTTGGCACATAGACTAGTAGAAGCAACTTGGCCCAACAATACAACATGGAAGACAACAATGTTGGTTTCACATGTTGTGAACTAGTATATGGAAAATATGTATTAATGCCATTAGAATTTGAAATAAAAACACTTAGAATGACATTACCACTAAGACTTGATCTTTCTATGACACATAAAGAAAGAATTTAGAATCTCAATGCTCTGAATGAGATTCGACAACAAGCTTTATCTCACACCAAAATAATTCAACAATAGAGAATTTGGTGGTTTAAAAGATTCATCAAGGTCAAATAGTTTCAAGATGAAGACTGGGATCTTCTCTATGAATCCATATTTATATATTTCAAAGGGAAACTTAAAACAAGATGGCATGGGACATATGAAATAATTCATATATTTGAAAATGGTTCTATCATAATTATCATAATTGATGAAGAAAAAACACCACTACTTGTCAATAGAAATCATTTAAATATGTACAAAAAGCCATTGATAAAAGAAGCATTCATATCCACCCTATAGAGTAGAACAAGTCACCTAAATGTCATTAAAGGTATACATGCCTTCAATTCTGAATAAGAGGATTACATCTTCGGAAGAGAAAAAATCTTATGATGAAAACCTGCAAAGGCATCATAAGGCAGGGTAAGCTTAAAAACTAAACTTCTGGGAAACCTACTTTAAAAAATAATTTCCTATGATGAAAACCAAGTTCCTTGGCACTATAGGACAATGACATTTTGAAAAAAACCTTATTGATGAGTTGTCACTAAGAAAAAGAGGCAAACAAAAAGAAAAAAAATTCACTTTACATGTTATTTCCATCTTTGTTTTTTTTCATGTAGATAATAGAGATAAGATCAAACATAGAAGTTGCAAATCATACAAGGCTAATAATCCCTGCCATTGAATTGAAAAAAAATCAAGAGCAAAGCTCTCGAAGTCTACAAACCTGCAAAATCCAATCCAACTCCCAACTCATGTAACTTGGGTATATCATTATACATATTATGTCTTTGATCCTAAATTAGCATTGTTACCTATAAATGC
>ML845060.1:0-15079 GCA_009831015.1 Picea engelmannii
ATAGCCAAAAAATAGAGGCATACTCATGTTGTCCCAAAACATTTTTTCTAAATATGTCCTTGTTGTCCAAACATGTTTAATCAGACCAATAAGATTTGTCTTCAAAAGAAAATCATTAAAAATCATTAAAAACCATATTTGTTGTGTGAGGCATTTTTCTTATTTTCTCTACTGCCCTCTTTTGATCCCATTTCTGACTTTTCCTGTGTAAAAATATCCAGTTGATTAGGACATTGTGGGAAGATCTCGTTGATGATATGAGAGAAACTATCCTTGAGGTGAATATGGGAAGACATAGATTCAGAGGAATATTTGGAGGACTTGGAGGGATTGACCACTCATTTTCCCTTATCTAGCTCTGGCTTAGGAACATCAGTTTTTAGCCTTTTTCTTGCATGAGAGGATTGTAGTGGCAAGATGGCATGATCAACTTGGGAATTTGGTATGATTGGCGATGGAGGAAGGGGTAATGGCAACGAAACAGTAGGCCAACCATAGTGATGAGCTACAGGCTAATGAACAATTTATTTCCAACCATCATTGGCAAGTGGTTATGGCTGCATAGACACATGAGGGGGAACGTGGATACCAGATAAATTCTGACGCGGATGGAAAGGAGGCCTCTCAAGTATAGGTTGCAAAATTCCTTGGCTAATTTGATTAAAAAACCCAGCTTAGAAAAGTTGATTTAGTTATTGTGTATCTAGGTCAAAATGTAGCGAAAATTGTGGCCTTCTATGGCCTATTTGTCAATTATTTCCTCTTCCTCTATTTTCACCTCTAGCATTGCTTCCTTTGCTAAAGAAACTCATCCTGGAGCAATATTCCAATCATGTTATCAAAAACTCTTAACAATCCATGCATCAATACTCTACCTAAATAAAATCAAAATCGTGGCTCTATCATTCACAACAAAAGCACATGCAATCCATCCATCCATCATATTTTCAAAATCAATAATCAATTTCCATTTGAACAGGGAATGATAGGGCTATTGGGAACATGGGGGGATTTATAATGAGCAAAAAATGGTAGAATGGATGGGAACCAACAAATGAATATTGTTCAAGCAAATGCAGAGGCAACAATGTATCCATATCCAAACTTCCAACATCGATCATCATCTAGTCCCTTTCTTTTCCTGTTAATCCTTTCTTTTTTAAAATGAAATTCATAGTAACAAAACAGGGGATAAATTAAATGTTATTGGGAAGGTGGTGGGCATATAATGAGTGGAAAGTGAGACAATTATTATTTTATTACATGAAAAAACATTTATTGAAAAATCAACATTTCCATCATTTTCCAAAAACCCTTCTCTGTTAACAATTCAAATCCAAGACACAACAATTTTTATAGTGCTCAATATAAAACCCAATGAAAATTTCAAGACTGTCAAACTTTACAATTTTCATTCCCCCCCCCACCCTTTTTTTATAGATGTCCATTTAAACTAGCAAAATGTTTGTAGGAGACTGATTACAAAGTCATTTGAAACTAGATTGCCTCAAGTTAGCATGGAGGCTAACAAAACGAACATGAATCCATCGACCTTTCAGTATATAAAATTTATATCACAACTTGCATAAATGGACTGGGTTTGAAACCTCAATGTGAAACTGGTGGTCATCATTTTTTTCAAAACCATATAACTTCGAAATCGACGAAACCCTCATAGATAAATAAAAAATGAGCCAAGACTTCATAGATATAACCAATCTTTACCATCATCGGTGTTATAGAAAGATTTTCCTCACCCAACGCAACTTTATAAGAAGGCCTTTTCCATTTCCCTAAGCAGACTTGAAGTCCCCTTTTACAGTTCCAAGACGTAAAATTTGTATTTTTGCACATATACGCACCCTAACAATTATACATCATGTGTATATGCAAGTTGCACCACTACAACCTGCGTACATCGGGTTTTTTGCTCAAAATTAAAAAAATGGTGTTGGGTCTCCATGTCACATCACAGGATCCATGATCCTTGACCTTCCATATACTGTAAATGCTCTGAATCAGCCCTTCAATTCCATTTGAAGGAAATAAATGGGCCATATCCAAGTTGTGGAGAAGAGGAGAATAATTCAAATTTGAGAGAAAATTTACTCTAGAGAAATTATTCACTTCATATTGAGTCTGCATCCCTTTGTCCTTTTAAGTCTGAACACATTGTTTAGCCCCCAAGCTCTTCCCTATTTGATGTAGAACCTCATTGTCTCTCTTATATGAGCTTGCCTTTGGTGGAGGATTGAAGTGGTGGAGGCCCAATTGGAAGGGACTTAGTTTCTCGGTTTTGAACGAGCTGACACTGAAGTTTGTCATTCATACACTTTTTTTTATTACATTTTAATAGAAATACTCTTTTCTCATCCAATTAATGTCTTGAAAATATTTGAATTGTTATTACATGGGCGTATTTGTTATGAATATTGATGGATTATGCTATTATATGTGCTAACTTTATATATTATCATCATATGCTTGCATATATTGGTTGTTGAGGACAAGTTGTAGGTATATTTCTTTGAGTCAAGTGCTCAATGGTGGACTTCATCAAACTTTTGGATGAGATACTCTCTTTATCTTGTCTTGTTAGCAAGTTTGTTTATATAGCATACTTGATATTAGAGTTGATTTCTGTAGTCATTTCCATTTTTTGTGGTTTACCCCATGCCATAGAGTGATTTTCCTCATAATAGTCGGTTCAAAACCATAACGAATATCAAAAACAAAGTTCAAATTTACTAACTATCCAGATATCGGATAAAAAAAAACCAAGGCTTGAGAAGGCACATGGGAGAAATATTTTGGAATGGGGCTGCAAAGCAAAACAAAAACACATTTCTTCCAAAAAAAACCTTTATGCAGACCTCATAAAATGGTCGCAAGGCAAATACACATGTCTCCAATATATTTTCAAACAATGGAACGATAATACGAAGGGTCGAAAATATTCCAAGGACTGGGTAGAGGGTGTGGCATTATGTAATAATCACAAAAATCCAATTGATTTCACAGACAAAACCCTTTGAAATTAAATCACAGGAAATGAGTGAAACCAAATGTATTCACCATAATCATTTGCCAGTAATCATACCTTAATAAGCATCATTCATTCTGGGCACAACACAACCACAACTTCAAACAGAATGGAATTCCAAACAAATTTCTCAGCTTGAAATTTTTAAATGCCAACAGGAAGAAACCCCATTTAAATGTAATTTGCACAGCCAGAATGCCCACATATATCCATTGTAATCTTCAGAAAGCAAACACACTTTGTAAGAAAACTCTAAGAGCCAACATAATGATTTTGTTCGAAGTGTAGTTACAGTTCATGAATGGAGAGATAAGTTTCAACATACATGTAAGGAGAATTCCAGAAAGATAATGAGCACCACTATTATTCCAAAGGCGGAGAAAAACAGAGACAATACTAACCAAAGAAACCAAAAAAAGCATGGGTATAGTGAAGGTGGTGACCTCGAGGTAGGGTAAGAACGAAGTGCAATAATTGCACGTTGTTTCCTTTCTTTTCACATTAATTTCCATCAACCACAGCCAAGTATGGAGCGCACCCAAAATTCCAAAACATTTTCCATAAAACACATAGTCAACCATATATATCCAATTTGCCACCAACATAAAATTTCCAATTCAAAATCGAATTGCCCCCGCCACCCCCACATTAATCTCATAAGTACTATATGTATGTTCAAAACTTAGCACCAAAAAATGTCCCACATTTCTTACTAATGGAGGATTTCCATTCCATAAAACATATCAATTGTCCACAATATATAACGAGTATACCATAAGTCCAACACATGATAAGTTGAGATGAGGCATGTTCTTGGGGTTTGAATAATATGTCAACCTATAGGTGTAGAAAAATAAACCAAAATTATTATTAGAACAACATTTTCTCCCCCCTTAAAAAAAAGTCAAATTGTCAGCACACTCGGCATCCATCAATTGCACATGGAAATAGGCTAGACTTTCTTTATTTATTTTCAACTGTAGAATCTTTCTCGTAAGGTAGTCATGAGAGAAAAAAAGAGAATCTCTTTCCATCATTGTTTTCCTAAAAAGGGGTCCCACCTATTTAGTATTATCTTAAATGTATATAAGTAATAATGCATTACAACTCATTTACAGGCAGGGGATTCATTTTGCACTTTTGGGCATCAACATACAAGGTCTTGGTCGCTCCTTATTGTGTAATTCTCAAGATGGTCACCCCCTATAATGGAGCAGATATCAACCAAAAGGGTTTGGTCCCCCCCTACAATGAAGTATCTGGCGACCACAAATTTTTGGTCGCTCTGTGGTCACAGATAACCCGTGATCGAGATCGTGCAAGTAAGAAAACTAATAGATATGAAGCAGATCTATCAAATATTATACTAAAAAAATTCAAATAACCATGGAAACAACTTACTAACGAATCAATAACAAAGAACAGGGCTTACAACAAGAAAATATCTTGAGAATATAGATTTAAAAGTTGAGGAAGAAACTAACTAAATAGCAATAGCTTCCCCAGTGGAGTCGATAATTTTTTGTTACAGAATATTTCCCCTACGTATAGGTGAAATATGCCTTTGATATCTAGACCCCTATTGTCCAAGATAGAAAAAAAAACAAATGGACACTAATGTTCCTTTAGATATATTATTTATGTCTATAGGCAGAGAAGATAGAAGAAAGAAGTGTGACTTACTCCTTTTCGACGGTTGTCCTCGTTGATCTTTAATCTTTGGTCTTGTTGTCCAATATTCTATCACGATGAAGAAAATATGCAAGGAATAGAACAACACCTTCTACTCCTACAATGTATTATTAGCCAAGAGAAAATCTATCTATATAGACATACATGTATAAATAAAAGTATGAAGGAAATATGCCAAGTTATGTATTATGAAAGCATGGGAACTTACAACCTTGTTGCGCTAGCATTCCTCCAAGATTCCAATCTAGTCGTTGAATGCACTCTAAAGATATATCTATTGAGATCATAAGTATCATATGAACACTTTATCCTCCCCCATTTTCACCTTGGAATTCCCTCATTATATATGATTTTGAGACTTAACCACCATGGAGGAAATTACTCTCCAGATCCACTAGATTAGGATCTCCAAGATTTTTACGGAGAAAATATCTCTCAAGGATTTTAAGGAGGAAATGTCTCTCAAGATCCATTAAATTAGGATATTGGTTTGAGAAAATCTCTCAACCATCCATGAGACTCTAAACTTCTCCTTGAGATTAGGAAACTATATGTGAGGTGGATTCTCACACTAAATTAATTTCATTTTTCATTAAAAATGAATAATACATGTGCATATAGCATTTTGACCTTCATATGATAAATTTATCCTCCAACGTGTTTAGGGATTATGACAAACACTCCCTCACTAAAGCATGAAAAATAGGTGTGTAACACTCGACAACTAGAAAAAAACATCTTTATAAATGTGCATTAATGTTAGGGCTAAATGAACTACACAAAAACCATATAGTTAGATATAAAGCATTGTGTCTCCCGAGAGAATATTTAAAAAAACACTCTACAAATAGGCCACGTTATAATTCCTATAAGGCCTTTGGTTAGAAGGGAATGTACACCTTACCCAATTCCTCCAAGAGATGGAATTTGGGGTTGCTTCGGCACCCAAGAGTATCTCTAGTTGGGAAGTGGGCACCTTGGATGCGCAAACACACCAAGGGGCTTGCCCAAGTGTTGTAGGGATTTTGTACCCTGCAGGAGCTGAGATCCCTTAGGTTCTACCAGTGCCTAAGACATGAATAGAGACATAAACTAAGGATGTTCCTAGATCTAATTCATACATGAAAACAGCCAAAGAAGACAAAAACCTTCCAAAGATCAAAGCAATCATGCATGGATTGACAATAGATCTAATAGTATATCATAACACATAATTATACTAATTCTCTACCAATGAATAGATAAAATTATATAAATGATTGGATAGAGGGAAACATCAAGTATTTCTTTTATTAATCAAAGAATCAATATTACAACTTACATATGTAGACTGAAGAGATGGATTCCTTCCAAGCTCCTTTCCCAAGTCTTGCAACCAAATCACCAGAGCAACTTTGCTAGCTCTTTCCTCCTCCTTTCCCATGGGAAGTGGATTTCTTATTATAGGGATTTAGGGATAAGRCCATATAGTTATTAGGATAAGATTCTTGGGMTCATAATGGAAGCCTTCTTGAGGCTAAACYCCAAGAAATTAGTGGGAGGTCTTATCCATCGAAACCAAATCCAAAAAMAGGATATTCTAGACTTGGTTKCTCCCTTGACACATAGACAGAGYGATCGATGGCTCCTTGGAAAGCCATAGGGTGTGACCATCCCTTTTGGTCACTCCCTCAATGAAGGAAAAAGGTGACTAAGTTCAAATTTGGTTGGAAACTCARGGGAAAAGTGGTAGCTTTTAAGGGTTAAAATGAGGGGTTTCTAGGGGATAATGAGCTAGTGATTAGGTGATATTTAGATGATAATGACGTAATGAGTAGGTGGAAAATAAATATATAACAGATGCCCCCTAAAGTGTGAGGTCRGAAGAGGTGTTTGATGTTCGAAACACTTTATAAATAAAGTCGTAGAGCTTTGGGAAAATAAGCTTGGRGAAGAGCAGTGTCAGTCCTACAAACAAAGATCCTTGAGGTGGGAATACCCATTCTCRGTAAGAAAGACTAGAGCATAGCCGCCATAAATACATTGTGGATCCATGCATGACACAAGTGATGGGATGATGGCCACAACAGAATACACCATGGATCCCTCAAGAACCAATCATGACTCGATTATGGCCACGAAAGTATACAATGTGGATCCATGCAAGTGAGATCATAGCCATGACCAAGTACAAATGTGGATCTATGTCACATCATACAAATCAGTGAGATGACTCAATAACTAAGTAATCTATGAAGTGCTCATGAATATTCTCCATCACAGCTTGGGAAAGAATATAATCTAACAAGAGTGTGATCTTATACCAAGGTCTTCATCCTTGATCCAAATGGTATGAATCTACAACATGTGAATAAATGAGTTGAATTCGAGCATGGTAGAAACCATCTGATTACCAATCATTAATGTATATTGTTAATATATGCAAAGGAATCCATTGATGATGATTATGGAACCCAAGATACCTAGTACAATCTATAAAATGTCAATGACGAAGATGACATCGAACACTCGTAGATTTATTCGACATGAGACAATGATGTAAACCCATTGTTGAAATGCAATTAGACCTTCCACTAATGTCTGCAAGTCCCAAGGTACTGATGGGTTTCTATATTTCAATCCTGGATAATGATTTATAGTCGACAAGGTGAAATCCATCGAAGGAGGGCCTTGATGTATACCCCATCAATCAACACGAAACATGTAAAGATAGATTGTGTGAATATCATAAGAATAGATCAAAACTGACACATGTATAGCCAAGAGAAACAGACAAAAAAATAACTGTAGGTGGCTGACATAGGTAAACTTCCATTGAACAAGTATGCATGACATATAACTTGACTCGAAAACATTAACTCAAATGAATACCATAACACTGGTCATGGACCTATCAGTGGAACGTGACACACAATGGAAATGGTGGTCAATGAGAGACAATGGATGACCCAACTGTTATATATGATGATAGAACAAGTGCATTGTTCAAGGAGGACTCAAAGTAGTAGTAGCTACTAGATAATAAAGATAACAAGATGGAAAAACCCTATAAAAATTTCCCACCATGATTGGCGAGTACCTCTTTCTAGTTTTACGAGCTGGAGGAGGATAACAAATGCTCGATATAGCTCATATGGTGATGAGTCCCTCGACATATTTTTAATGAATCTGAAGAAGAAGGGGTTCAATCCCATTTGGGTCCTTCAATGTTTAGTTTTACAAGTCCAAAGAAGGTAAACTCGATGGTATTTTCATGTTTAGAGAGTTTGAAAAGGTCATAAAGAAGACTCCACAATGAAATTTTTTGTAAAGTTAGTCCCCAGGGTCTGAAAAAGTATAAAAAAATACCTAGGAGAACTCTTCTAATCATGCTTGACTAGAGTATTATTTTTTCTTAATTAGTCTAACGAGGCCGAAAAAGGGGTAAACTATCACTCGAAAGACTCCCTTTCTAACATTTTAACGAGTGTGAAAGGAAACAATCTCACTCGACAATCTTTTCATATTTAGAGAGTCTAAAAAGATCTTAAAGGAGACTCCAAGGAGTTCCTTTTTTGTAAATATTTTACAAGTCCGAAAAAGAGATAAAAGTATACTCAGTAACCTATTCTCATGTATTAACAAGCACGAGAAAGAACAAAAACTGAGCTCGATAACCTATTCTCATGTATTTATGAGCACGAGAAAGAACAAAGACTAAGCTCAAGATTGGTTTCATTTTTATACAAGCTTGAAATAAAGTAAGACTATGCTTGGGTAGGTTTCATTTTTTCGCAAGATTGAAACTAAGAAAAATATGCTCATAATTGGTTTCATTGTTTTAATGAGCTTAAAACTGAAAACTTATTGTTCTCGAAACTTCTCAATGTAAAGTCCAAAGGTGGGTGGTTGGTACTTTTCCCCCAGCTTGAGAAGCTAGTGGCTTAACTCGAGAATGATTATCAAAGGCTGGAGACATGCCCCCCAACCTCGTTTCATCTACCAACTCTTCTCCCATTGCCAATTTTTATGCCAAATTAGACTATTGGCTACTAATAGGAAAATGTTAACCAGGGGAAGAAAGAGGATCAATTGCCATAGGCAGATGAAATGAAGGTTTAGTTACAAGTTCTTATGAAAGAATTCACTCAACGAGAGAGGCAATTGTTTCATTTTTTAACGAGCTTGACACGGGAAAAGAAAAATGCTCATGAGGTTTTGTTTCATTTTTTTAATGAGCTTGACACAGGAAAAGAACTATGCTCGATGATCGATTTCATACTTTAACGATCTTGAAATCGAAAATAAACTATGCTTCTTGTTGGGTTGGATCCCCAAACCATTGTTTCATTTTTTAACGATCTTGACACAGAAATGGGAACCATGCTCGTAGATAGCATCTTGATCATGTCTTCCAAGAGGATAATACTCTGGAAGGAATACATGTCAAGGGACAAACATCGGTCATGGCTTCCAAGATATCTTCGCGAGACTGAAGAACAACACTCTGGAAGGAATACATATTGAGGGGCGTGATAGGGGTAGGGAGATTAGGGTATAAAATCCCTATCGAAAAGATCATCATATCAACAATCGTATCTAATTTAGAAGAAGGGAGAGATTCCTTCTCATTCAAAGTTGAATGCATGGGATAGGTTATAATTGACCTGTGGCGGGGAAGATGACGCTGACATATAAGGACCATTCAGGGAAGATTGATGGTTTACCATCATATGAGGGCCAATGAATGAAAGTTTGTTTATGGTCATTATGATTCCATTTTGAGGGAAACAAATCACTCAAAATAATGTGGACACAAAATCTTGCATGGCGTAAACATAGTCTCACTCAAGGAGCAAATTAAAGTCCAAGGGGTCGTGGACTACCATCACATCAATGTATACCATTTCCCCCCCCAAAGTAATAGGAAACTAAGGAAGGATCCCTAAAGGTTGGCTAAACCTTATGTTAAAAGCCAATAGATAATGATTCACCAATGCAAGATGAGGTGAACCAAGATCTTTCCAATCATTCAAGGATAAGATGCTAACAAAATCTCATTTGTATATTATAGTATTAGGAATATTCCTACCACAAACCTAGACAGTGATTCGAAAAGGTGCATAAGAAGGGAGATGAGGTTTTGTTAGAGAATTATAATCAATGGTAATCACATTGCTTGGAGGGGGTGTCATTGGAATAGGTGGAATGCCCCCTTGTCCAGAGGAATCCGCAGTAACAAGAAATACCTAAGAAACATCCTCACTCTTCAAAGGAGGAGTGGGATTGACCGATGGGGATATCGAATCAACCACTTGATGGACCAGATTGACTGAGGAGGCAATTGGATTGATCGTTTGGGTTTCACTCTTCAATGGAAGAGTGGGATTTTTTTAACCCAATAGTGAGGCTAGGAAGAGTCAAAGTTGAAATGTAAGGTGGACCAAGGTGTCCCTCAAAAGGAGAAACAAACGGTATCCCCAGCAAAGGGATTCTTTCATTGGTATACCCAGGGACTAACACCATAGATACAGACTCAACCCTAATGTCCACTAATAAAAAAAACAACATGTGCTAGAAAATCTAGGAAGCAAACCAAACAAACCAATAACTTCTCACAATGAATGTACTAGTTGGTGATGAAATCCAACATCATGGGAACATGTGAGAAGGGGTTGGGATGAGAGGGTGGATTAGTTACATTGGTGACCTACTTAACGACTCCTTGGTGCAAGTCCCCTTACAACGAGAGCCTCAGGTAACCCTCCAAATATCCCAAGTGAGTTTGACCAACGTTTGACCCAGGTATAGTAAACACTCCCCTTCATAGTCACATTGTGTAAAGACCCTAAATATTATGGAAACTAAGGTCACCAACTCGCAGTCATTCTTCGAGTATCTACAGTCGACAGTCAATAGTTGGGTCCAAAAGAATGGGCAGGATATCAAGTCTGAAATTCTTCAAGAGGACTAAGAACAAGAGGACTGGAAAAATCTCCATAGGACCCCAAACGGATTCGAGATTCACGAAGTTCTGAGACAAAATGAAAACAGTCGATTCTCAAGAAGAACCCCCAATATATTATCGTTCTACTACATTTGGTTAAGCCTTAGAGGGATAATATTCGCTACTCTCTCGCATGCAACCTCGTTTTTATCCCCTGTGTGAGAGGGGGTTCCTGGCTATGCTTATACAAAAATTGGATTTTCTCTCCCTATCACAAGATTCTAAGTTGGTTTTGGGTGATTTGGAGAGTTCATCTAACAATCTATTTCAAATCTATATCTTGATCTATTGTTGATGTACAAGCACTAAAAAGAAAGGTTGTTAGATCATTTTTATTAAGCGCTTGTTTTTATGTCTTTTGGTTTACTCAAGGGTGTGGTAGTGAAATTGATGATGTTTAAAGGACTCGAATCCAAAAAGGTGCAGAGAATGATGCAATGCAATAATTCTTTTTCAATGAAATCTAGTTGAAGCAGGGAGGGGAGTTCTTTACTCATTTATAATGAAAACTGAGCACTCAACAACATGCAATCTTAATTTTCTTTTCAATGAAATGGACAACAATGCCAAACAATGAAATGAGGTTTTTGAAATCTGAAAGAAAACAACTTTCCTAAGCCACTTTTGAAAACATTCCAACAAAATTTTATGCTTTCTCTTTTTCTTTTCAAGTAAATGCAATTTGAAAGGAATTCCTTATATTTATTTTCTATAATGTGTAATGCACTGAAAAGTAGATAAGAAGGAAGAAAGAAAATATTCCAAATTGAAACACGCAAAACTCAAGGCTTCAAAACTGAAAAAAGTCTTCCAAATGACTGAAAAGCAATCAACACTCAAAGCAATCCAAGCAAGAGTAGGAAAATAATCAAAGATAAATTTATCCAAACAATCTCTCAAGGAGATATCAGGGATCTATAGACTACTTGAGGAGGTCAAGGCAAACAGTTCTAGTTATACCAATGCAACAAGAAGTTCAATAAGATGATAGATGAGTGGCATACAGAAAGAGAGGAAAAATTTTCAAGAAAAACGCAAAAAAAATCACAAAAATTGTAAAATTCACAGCAAGGAATCTAAGGCAGATCCAAGATGGATCTGGAGTGTTGAAGAGGTCCATAAAAAACATATATAAGTGGTACTTTTGAAGGATAACTCTTCAAAAAGGGTTCTCAAGATAATGGTCACTCCCTGAAAAGGGAGACAGAGTGACAAGTCACTCCCTGTGAAGGGAGAAAGGGCAACCAGACATTATGGTCACACCTGGTTAACCTAGGAGGATGGTTGGTTGCTCCCTTATAGAGAAAAAAGTGTGACCAAAGGAGGTTAGTTGCTCCATTATAGAGAAAAAATGGAGACCAAAGGAGGTTGGTCACTATATTTACACAGGAAAAGGGTGACCGAACCTGGGAAGTGAAAAAAGGGTGTATATGGACGAGATCTGACAGATATGGAATATGGGATATGGGTTTCTTCAACTAGAATCAGAAAAGAGTGTGGAAATGATTGGGATGGAACAAGAGCACTTAAAAGGGTAGATATATCTAGAAAGAAGATTCAAAACTTCAACAGTCTAAGAGGATTAATACATGGAGAAGAAATCCCAAGTATGGTCGCCAATATGTTGTATGGATTTTGTACCCTGTAGGAGTTGAGCTCCCTTAGGTTCCATCGATGCCTAAGACAATAATAGAGACATAAAATAAGGATGTTCCTAGATCTAATTCATACATGAAAACAACCAAAGAAGACGAAAACCTACCAAAGATCAAAGCAATCATGCATGGACTGACAACAAATCTAATAGTATATCATAAAAAATAATTATACTAATTCTCTACCAATGAAAACATAAACTTATATGAATGATTATATAGAGGGAAACATCCAATATTTCTTCTATTAATCAAGGAAGCAATACTACAACTTACAGATGTAGACTAAAGAGATGGATTCCTTCCAAGCTCCTTGCCCAAGTCTTGCAACCAAATCACTAAAGGAACTTTGCTAGCTCTTTCCTCCTTTCCCATGGGAAGTGGATTGGTTCTTACAAGGATTTATGGATAAGGCCATATAGTTATTAGGATAATATTATTTGGCTCATAATGGAAGATTTCTCAAGGCTAAACCCTGAGAAATTATTGGGAGGTCTTATCCATCGAAACCAAGTCCAAAACTAGGAGCTTCTAGACTTGGTTGCTCCCTAGACACATAGATAGAGAGATCGGTCGCTCCTTAGAAATCCATAGGGTCTGACCATCCCTTTCGTTCACTCCCTCAATAAAGGAAAAAGGTGACCGAGTTGGAATTTGGTTGGAAACTCAGGGAAAAAGTGGTAGGTTTTAAGGGTTAAAATGAGGGGTTTCTAGGGGATAATGACCTAGTGATTAGGTGATCTTTAGGTGATAATGACCTAATGATTAGGTGGAAAATAACTCTATAACACCAAGGATGAGGTGAATCATGGGTCATAACTGACCAAGAGAAGGGGTGAACCAAAGAGGTTGGGATGCATCGACATGAGGAGTGCACCTAAGGTTGGGGTGTGTCGTGTTAGAAAAACAGGACCGTGGAGCAATAAAATAAAACAAATGTGGAAACAAAACACAGAAGATACACAATACAATAGAGACACAGATTTACATGGTTCACCCAGTGTGGGCTACATCCAACAAAGAAATTGCCAGGTCCTTCCTTTATTATTATCTAGCAAATGAAGGGATACAACCTACAACAAACTTGTTGTAACTTCCTCTTCTTTCTCTCACAGTCTCTTCTCTCATAATACAATATTCCCAATAATACAAAGCTGCAATACATTTCCCTCACAAAAGAGGGTTTCCTTCTAGGGAAAAAAACCCTAACATAACTTCTACCGTCAGATTTGCAACCTTATAATGAATGGTCCAGATTTACAATGAAATTACAATATACATTTACAAGGAAATTTTCCCTTCGGGGGCTTCACCCCTGTACCCCCTCGGACCCCGCAGAGGGGGTAACCCCCCTCTGCACTACCCCATGTGGAATAGTGTACATAATTATGGGGTGTAAACTCTTCATGGAGTATAAACACGGCTAAAAACAAAAGACCTATGAATCAGGAAGATAATCAAGCTCCACAACCAACAATCTCCCACTTGGATACTAATCTCAACAACTCCACCGATGTTGTATATGTTGGAATATGAACCTTCTTGGACCTGGCAAATTTCTCATCTTCATATTCATTCTTGAAGACCAACTGAAACTGAGTAGGAACTCAGTTTCTACCTAGTTACTCCCTTTGTTAACATGTCTCTAGGATTCTAGCTAGTGTGTATCTTTTCCAAATTCAAATGTCCATCTTCAAAGGAGGATCATATGAAGTGGTACCTCAACTGTATATGCTTAGTCTTTGAATGGAAGACTGAGTTCTTTGCAAGATGAATGGCACTCTCACTGTCACATTACAGCCTGTTATTCTCCTGCTTCTTTCCCAATTCCTCCATAAACCTTTGTAACCAAATCATCTCTTTATTAGCCTTTGTAGCAGAAACATACTCTGCCTCTGTTGTTGAGAGTACAACAACCTTTTGTAGTTTCAAAATCCAAATTATTGTTTTTCCACCTATAGTAAAAACATACCCTGTGGTGCTCCTCCTATTGTCTTGATCACCTACCATATCTGAATCAACATATCCCTGTAGAAAAGTGTCTGAACCTCCAAAACATAATGCATGAGTGGCAGTACCTCTCAAATACTTGAGAATCCACTTTACTGCCTCCCAATGTTCTTTACCTGGATTGGTCATATAACTACTCACAACTGCCACTGCATGTGCAATATCTGGTCTTGTGCAAACCATTGCATACATCAAGCTGCCAGTTGTTGATGAATAAGGGACCTTGGACATGTATTCTATCTCCTCCTATGTCTTGGGACACATTTCCTTAGTTAATTTGAAATGGTTGGCCAAAGGTGTACTAACTGGTTTTGCATTCTTCATTATGAACCTTCCAACACCTTCTCTATGTACTCACCCTCAGACAGTGTTAATTTACGATTTTTCCTGTCTCTTGTTATTCTCATACCAAGGATTTTCTTTGCAACACCCAAATTCTTCATTGCAAATGAATTAGATAATTTCTTCTTGAGCACATTTATATCCTGCATATTAGACGTTGCAACAAGCATGTCATCTACATACAATAGAAATATAATATAGCTTCCATTTTCTATCCTTTTTAAATAAACACAATGATTAGAATGACATCTACTATAACCTTGTTTTGTCATAAACCTGTCAAACTTCAAATACCACTGCCTTGGAGCTTGATTTAGGCCATACAAGCTCTTCTTCAACCTGCATACCAAA
>ML845060.1:23522-37041 GCA_009831015.1 Picea engelmannii
ATAATCTAGAAAATGTTTCCTATGGGGTGTGGCATGAAATGAATCCCATGAATCTACTACCCAAGACTTAGAAATATTATTTATAGAAAGAATCAAATCATCTTGTAACACATCACCTGTTACATTTTCTTCATGATTTCTCTCATGTTGTCCATCTCTTTGTTTATTTGGAGCTCTGCAATATTTCTTCATATGTCCTTTCTTCCCACAATTCCAACACTCTATCTTTCCAAGTTTGTATTTGGATCTTCCCTTCTTAGAATTCCTGTGGATCCCTGGGCCATTTCCTCTATCATTTTGTCTTCCCCTGTTCTCCATGTTCAATGCATTACTTGATGTCTCACCTATTCTTTTCTGTCGCATTTCCTCACTAAGGACAACACCAACAGCGACAGAGTTACTTAAAGTATTTGAACCAGAGACAGAGTTACTTACAGCCATGACCAAGCCATTCCAACTTTTTGGCAATGAGCACAATATTACAAGAGCCCTGACCTCATCATCAAAGTCCACTTTTATAGAACTTAGTTGATTAGTAACCGTATTAAAATCATTTAAATGATCTGCAATACACCCACCTTCTGACATCATCATATTAAATAATCTCTTCATTAGAAATACCTTATTGGGCACCGAGGGTTTTCATACAATTTATCCAATGCATCCATCAAAGCCTTCATTGTCTTTTCTTTCGAAATATTGAAAGCCATCAACGTTGCCAGGCTCATCCGTATCATTTCTAGAACCTTTATGTCAAGAATCTCCCATTCTTCATCCTTCATGGCTGTCAGATTATTTTCTACTCTACCCAATGGTAGGAATAGATCCTTCTGATATAAATAATCTTCCATATGCATCTTCCATAACTGGTAGTTTTGGCCGTTAAATTTCTCGACCCTAAACTTTCCATCTTCCGCCATTGTGAACCCTCTTTTCCTATGAGTTACCTTTCACTCTGATACCATTTGTTATAAAAATAGGACCGTGGAGAAATAAAATAAAACAAATGCATAAACAAAACACAGAAGATACACAATACAATAGAGACACAGATTTACGTGGTTCACCCAGTGTGGGCTACGTCCACCAGAGAAATTTCCAGGTCCTTCCTTTATTATTATCCAGCAAATGAAGGGATACAACCTACAACAAACATGTTGTAACTTCCTCTTCTTTCTCTCACAATATCTTCTCTCAGAATACAATATTCCTGATAATACAAAGTTGCAATACATTTCCGTCACAAAAGAGGGTTGCCTTCTAGGGAAAAAAACCCTAACATAACTTCTACTGTCAAATATGCAACCTTATAATGAATGGTCCAGATTTATAATGAAATTACAATATACATTTACAAGGCAATTTTCCCTTCAGGGGCTTCGCCCCCGAACCCCTGCTAGGGGCCCACTTTCCCCCTGGACCCCGTAGAGGGGGTAACCCCCCTCTACACTCCCCCGCGTGGAAGAGTGTACATAATTCTTGGGTGTAAAGTCTTCGCAGGGTATAAACATGGTTGAAAATAAAAGACCTTTGAATCATGAAGATAATCAGGCTCCACAACAAACATATTGGTCCCAAGGGATGTGGAGTTTGATGATCACATGGGTTCATTTGGGCACACTAGGTCCATGAAGGGGTGCATTGGTTCATCTGGGTGTGATGGTTCACGAACGGGTGCGACACACCCTAAGGATGTGACGGTTTGAGAAGGTGATGTTTGGAGTCCATATAAAAGAACAAGGGATCACAACCAAGAAGACACAACAAGGAGAGAAACATTAGAGTCGGGTTTCTTCGGTAGAATTGGATTAAGAGGGGGACATTCCCTCAAAAAGAAAAGTCACTCCACAAGGGAGAACTTGTGTTGCCTTGAGGTGATTATGTGGATAGATTTGGGGTGAACTTATTTGCGTTGAGTTTAGTGATGTATTATCACAGGTCTGGTTGAGTTATGCTATGAGGCATAACCACAAGTATGTGTGAAGTCTTGTGACAAAGAAGAGATAGTGAGTCTACAGTGAATGCACATTTGGGGTGCTCTACATGAGTTTCAAAAGTTGTTGAGAAGAATGAGTCTTGGGGTGAAAAATCTATGTACGAGTGTCTTGGTGAGGTGGGGTGAGGTGAGTCGTTCACCTCTTCCAAGTTGTAAATCGAGTTGGTAGTTCTCATATTGTAATTGTTTCACAATAATCAAACTTAGCCAAGTGTTAAGCCCATTTTTTGTTGCTCGAACTATATTTGTGTGTCTCTTATTTGTTTTTCAAGTGTTCTCTTGGTTTCACATGTTCATGGATGTATGCTTAAATGACTAAGTGTTAAGTTGTTAACAAATTGTCTAAGTATACAAGTGAGTTGCACTAGAGTAGGAATGTGACTCACCTGTAGCCTAAAATGAAGTATGGGTATGCTCTAAGTGAAGAGGCATAGTCCGGATGAAGTGTCCTAGGTGTTTCCAAGAATCCAAGTGAGAATATTAACAGTGTCGCATGCTCTCAATAAGTGCATGATCACAAGATTCGGGCAAGCATTATGTGGGAACTTGACAGATGGTATCAAAGAAAACTTTAAAGACAGTTTGGTGAGCTCTTCACCACTGTCACATTCATGATAGATGGTATTTGAGCCAATTTTGGTGAGAAAATTGGCTCTCTTCACCACTATCTCGATGATAGATGGTATCAAAGCTTGAAGAATGCTCTACTACTATGGTGGTGACAGTGGTGGTGAGGCGCATCACAGAGACTTTATATCAAACTTACGACAAAGGTTTCAGTTGACAGTGCAGTGGGAGGTTGATTTGGGTTCACACATTGCATATATCAAGAGCAGAGTTTGTGGTGAAATGAAACACTTGGAAAGGGTGGTTGATCATAGGATTTGTCATAGATTTGATCACAAATATAGTTTGGGCACAAACCTTTGTGAACAATTCGACAAGATGGGTTGTTTTGTCATAGGTGGTTTAAGTACATAATTGTGGACGTCTTGTGGACATATGCAAACCTAAGCCAAATTTATCGAGGGCGAACCAAGCACTTGGATGTGTAGATTATTGCAGGATGGACCACAGAAGTCATCGCAATAACAATCATAGAAGTGATTGTATGGGTTGATCAGAGAAGTTCTCATAGTAGTGACCGCATAAGTTATTGCAAAGTTTAGTCACATAAGTGATTGCAGAAGTGGGGCATTTTTTTGTTTTGATAAGTTGAAGCACTTGGGTGAGTTGGAAAACTTGAGGTGACCTAGAGAAGCTTCGCAACAAGGCAGTTGGTTGGGAACATTTTCAACTTTGTGTCATGCATCGCCAAGAATAGAAATTTAATTTATCTAGGTTGTTGGATGAGTGAGTCGACCGCAACCTTTGGATGAGGTGACTCTTCACAAAATTTACACAAGTTATTTAATAGAAGTATGACATGAAAATCGAGTGGTGTGTGCATGGCGCCTTGAAGTGGAAGCATTCAAGATGAGGAGATGGCAAGACATTAGAAATGAGTTTGGTTGGTTGCATGGGAAGTTTGGGACTTAGATGTATTTTTGAAGTGAAAGGATGGACTCAACCTTGTATCGTAGGGAAGGTATTATGCAGGTTTGTGGAGTTGTGAACAATGATTGATGGGAGTTCATGCAAAGAGTCGATGGCTTGGGCAAGTGGAGGTCCAAGACAATAGACATGAACCATGGGTGCAACCAAGAATGTCATTGGAAAGAGGTATGGTTGGTTTTTAGTTCTTATATTTCTTAAGTGTTGTGGTGAATTATTTTAAGGGAAGTCAAATGACTTGGTGATTCAAACGTAATCTGTTTCTGCAGTGAAAACTGACAGACTTTAGGGTGACTCAAGTGGTATAGTTTTGAAGAAGTCATGTAGAAATTTGGATGCCTTGACTTGGGTGAATGTGCAGAGAGCTTGGGGTGACCTACTTGGATGAGTCATCTGTTATACTTAGGAAAATTTGGATGCAGTTGTGGAGATAGCTTGAGGAATTTTTCTAACTCTTTGATGAGGCACATTAGAGATGTTGTTATAGTGAAGTAAGCAATGAGGTCTAGACATGCCGATTTTGAGAGGATGGGATGGATGAGGTGTGTTGGTGCCTTAGCTAGATTCGTTGGGTCACGTGATGACTTGAAAGCCACAATGACATCACTAGATCTTGGATTCTTGTAGGAGGTGCAAGACAGCCCCATTTTAGGATATGGATGGAGTTAGAAAAGAATTCAACCAAGAATTGTTGGAAGTCAACCTAAATGGGTAGAATTCAAACCATGTGACTTGGGTTGTGTTCGCACACCTTTGATATGGGACATTGGATGAGGCAGAGTGCACCTTTGTGACTTGCAAATTATTTTGTGATGACTCAGAGATCCGATGGGGTCATTGGTTGAGGTTGGCAAGAGTATTGGTTCAAATTTGTTAAGCCATGGAATTTATTTTTGGATGACTCATTCTACTTGAAGCACTTTGGACAGTTCATTGGTATGTTTGAGGAGAATGGGTTCATTCGACACACTCATCGCAGATGTTGAGTTGTGGAGAGGTGACTCGATGGAAGGAGGCGAATTTGGGACTTGCCTTGGTTTGGAGGATTGTACGAACATGAATATTGCAACATGAAGAAATTACTTGGACATGGGCATTTCTCTTTCTTTGGGGAATCATGGTTGAGGGTGGAGCCTAACCATTCCAAGGCATAGAGAGGTAGAGACAATAGGATGGTCAGGTAATGAAGTAGTGGGGAAAAGGAAGTTTGGAGGGGCATTTATTAGTGCATATGGAATGTTTCATATTCAAATATGGGGAGAATTCGACCAAGGAAGATATACTTGTGGACTTTATCGCAAGAGTGAGTCACAAGGGCATAGTTGGTTGGATGTACGGAGATCATATGCATGGTGATTTCCCTTGACTCTTAGAAGACTTAAATGATATGCAAAGTGTGTGTAGAATATTGGATAATTGTTCAATGAGGTGGTCAGTGGAGTTATGTTACCACGAATGACTTTGTTTTGGGGTGACTTCATAGTGAAACGAGGTGAGGGATGGCCTTTCCTTGGTCTGAGGTTGTTTTGTGGATGGAATGAATTGTGGAAGGAAGTGACCAAGATTTAGGCATGTTCTGTGTTCTCAAGGAATGAACATGATAGTTCAACCCTAAGAGAGTTAATGCATGACAGCATGACTAAGAGGTCAAGGTATGAATGCGCCAGTAGATTTGAAATGCAACACTTAGACATTATGCAGGATATCCTTAATGAAGATTGAACAATGGCAACAATGGTGAGGCAAGGGTGGACACTTGTGTTAGTCTTTGAAGTTGGGTAGAGTGACAGTGATGCAAACAAAAAAAGATAAGTTTAGGCATGGAGAAGCACATTTCAAGAACTGGATGCAACGGTTGGACTAGCTACCCAACCAATGCAATACTTGAGACTAACATTATGCGGAGACATGGTAGAGTTGATTGAAGTATGGATGCAATAATAAGTTCACGAGAGTTCAAAAATTAGACATTTTTCATGAGGTTGTAGCAGTAGTTGAGGTAGTGGCAACAACAAAAAAACAGAGAGTGATCATCGTAGTAGGACAGTGGTAGCTTGGACATTTCAAAAAGAGTTGGGGAGGAGACATCCTTCCATTGTAGCAGACAAATTCGTTGCACACAACTTTGGGAAGATGACAATGTGGATGGTTGCATAATGTTGTGGATGATTGCAATGTGAGTTATAAACTTTGGGTTTCATTTTCGACAGAATTTTGGGTTTCCAGTTGGCACGAAACTTTGGGTTTCAAACATAATTAGTTGTGATGGGGGCATGAATTTGGGAAGAGACTTGGAGATTGCATATTTTGTGTATGTTTTCGAGGATGGAAATGACTTTAGGTGGGGGAGGATGTAAGTTATTTGATTATAAGGGTGTGGGAACCCTCGTTCAAGTCCTCTAGGAGATGGAATTTGGGGTTTCTATGACACCCAAGAGTCGCACTATTTGGGAAAGTGGGAACCTTGGGCACAAAAACATGCTAAGGGGATTGCCCAAGCATGAGGTGAAGGATGGGGAAGAAGAAACCAAGATAAAGGGTGAACCAAAGAATTTGGGACGCATCAACATGAGGAGTTCACCCAAGGTAGGGGTGCACTAATCCTAAGGGACATGATGGTTGACGAGTGGATGGGTTCATTTTGGCACACCTAGTCCATGAAGGGGCACGTCAGTTCGTTTGGGTTCGATGGTTCACGAAGGGGAGTGACACACCCAAAGGACACGACGGTTTAGGAAGGTGATGTTTGGAGTCCATATAAAAGAACAAGGGTGCACAACTAAGAAGACACAATATGGAGAGTAAGATTAGAGTTGGGGTTTTGTGATAGACTTGGACAAAGAGGGGTGAGGTCCCTAAAGGAGCCAAGTGGTTGAGATGTACCTTACAATTTTGTTTTGTATTTTCTTCTAGTTTAGTGGTGTAGACATATTATCAAACAGTTTGCATACAAGCATCTACGAGCAGTTTATATGTGATTCCAAACTCTGTAGTGATTTTAAAATGAAAATCCAATAATATAAACTCAATGATATTTATTGCAACAATTATATATGTCAAATAAGGTACAATAGAAATATTAGCAAATAGTATAACACAAATATGAGGAACTTGATACAATTTTATGTAGGATGTCCTTGCTATTTCTGAGAAAAATGTGTTGATAGATGGCTGCCAAATGTGTTTACCAGTTCAAAAAATAATACCCTCAAGATAATATGGCCTGGTTGATACAATTTTATGTAGGTTTTCTTTGTTATTCCTGAGAAGAATGTGTTGATAGATGGTTTCCAAATGTGTTCACCATTTCAATAAACAATACCCTCAAGATAATATGGCTTGGATGCAAGATAAAATGGCCTCATACAGTGTGAAAATCAACCCCTCCTTCAACAAGTAAGAAATCGCCTCACTACAAAAAAACTCGACCTCCAATCAACCAAAGACTCGCCTAATAGTAAATAAATTTCCCCTCTCAACCATAGCTCGACCTACAAAGATAAAATTTACCTCCAACCTCAAGAAAACACATCACACACACCCAAAAATACAACCACAACCCTACTTGCCCTCTTCAAGAAAAATTGACCCCTGTGAATGAAAAATTAGCTGCCAAAGATGAATTACTCAGCCACACTGAAGAAATATGAATGATCCATTCTTTATGATCAGCTAGGGTGGATAGTTTCACCACCGAACCCAATCCCAAACTCCACTAGGGTTTTTCAACCCAAGAGACAAAGCCACAAGATCTCTCTCAATTTCATTTTTAGAAAAATTATAATTACATAATGAGAGAGGATGCCCTCATTCTCCTTTTATATCTGTGTTTACCCTTTTCGAACCCTTTTACCCTTTTAATAAAGTAAGTTAATTTCTAAACTTAAGTCACTTAAAACACCCTTTTAATTAATTACTCAATGTCACTTTTAAAAAAGTTACTTTTTCCCTCTGATGGCATTAAATAATTAATTAATCCCCTTTTTCCACTGACTATATCCTACGGGAATCACTTAGGTTATTACGCCAATATCCTATAGAGATCATTTGGAAAGGGACATTACAGTCCTCCCTTCCCAAAATTTCTTGTCCTCAAGCAACTACAAGTTAGGATGTTGCAAGATATGGTCTCCTTCCCACTTGGCATCCTCTACTGGAAAGTCTCTCCACTTAATGAGGTATTCTTAGATCACCCATTATGAAATTTACTCTCACGTATCTCCAAAACCTCCTTAGGAATCAGTATGATCCGTCCCCCATCATCTAGTGGAAGTAACTCAATGTAAGTGACAACCTTTGGTCCCCACTCCTTCTTGAGGCATGACATATGGAAAACATTGTGAATTTGGCTACCCTCGGGAAACTCTAGCTCATAAGCTACCTCTCCAACTCTCCAGGTCATCTTGTAGAGACCATAGAGGCATAGCCTCATCCTCTTAGCACCACCTCTCCTCAATGGAAATGATCTATGTAGTTGCACCCTCAAGATAGCCATGTCTCCAATATCGAAACTATGCTCCACCCTGTGCCTGTCTTCATAGCTCCTTTGTTGATCATGGCTGGTCTACAAGCTATGATGAGTGGTGTCATAGCAATGCTCATCTAAATGTAACCACTCTATCCATGACCTCACATAGTCATGAAAATACCTCTCATCCTATTGGTTCACCATCTCTCCTTGATCATCCTTATGAGGGTAAAAACTAATATTGGGAGTCAAACTTGTGCCAGCAAATCTAAGCAGCTTCCACCAACATGCGCTATGAAACATGTTGTCTCAATCACTGGAAATGAATCTGGGCTACTCATGGACTCTAAACATCTCCCAACAAGATAGATTTGTCACCCATGTTTCCCCATACTTTGAATAAACCACTGGGAAGTGCATGAACTATGATAATTGGTCAATCATTGCACGCATACTATCTGCTCCCTGCACCCTTAGTAAACCTGTGATGTACTCTATCAACATGTTGTCCCACTCTCGCTCAGAAATGGGCAAGGACTACTTCAACGCTATTGGATTAGTGTGCCCCGACCTTCTCTATTGACAAGTCATACACTCCCCTATATCTCCCAACACATCGTCTACAAAGCCCCTCCATGTGAACATCTCTCAAACCTACCCATAAGCAGTAAGTCCCAAACTAACATGTATGACGTGAAGCACCCTTTATTCATAGCACTGATCTACAAGGTGCTAATATAAGAATCCACCCAACTGCCTCTGATAAACCAGGCAATCATAAGCTACATAAAATCAGTCAACTCCTTAGAAGACCACTCCTCCAAGCAACCAATCTTAAGCATCCCAAGAGTAAAATATGGAAGGAGAAAACTATCCATCTCATCTTTATTGACTGCCAAGTTATCAAACATTGTGGTCCCATGGTCCCACGCTAGTCTCCGCGAGGAACAATCATGTTGACGTTGCACCCCTCTCATCGTAATCGTTTGATCACCATGCTTAGACTATGATCTCCTCTCCTTGACCCCCAAGTTCAAATCACTGAAAGGATTGAAATCACTATCCCGTATCATGTCTCACCAAAGCATCTCAGTGAAGTCAAAGTATGCCAACTCGCAGATAGAATCAATATTGGGTATCGAGGAGGGAAATATACCTTGCCATATAGAATAAATCTCAACAAATCCTCTCACAACAAACCCACAATGATGCAGACGAATCACTAAAATGACCCTATCGTTCATCCTCATCATCTGAAGTAGTCTATCACTCTGGTGAATGTCAGGATCCCACCAGCAAATTGAAATTCCACCACTCCCAATGATTGTTGAAGCCTCTATGAACCGATCCAACAAAGTCTAGATCTCTTTCTGTGCACTTTGCGCATTGATCACATGGTCCAAATGAAAGACCTTTTTCATGGCCACAATTCCCCTTGTCTCATCCAACTGGCTCCAATGATCCTCTCTCGTCCTTATGTATACCATAAGGGCATCAAATAATGGAAATAGATGCCTCTTCCATTTCTTGAAATACTATAAAGTGACTAGTACATTGGTCAACCCCAAGGGAATGATCAAGAACTCATAATGAAGCCAGGAAGCAGAATTGTGAGTATCTTTCTCCTTTTCATTTAATGATATCCCAAATGAATATCGATCATCGAGGGATATGATGCTCCCTGAGGCTCACCCATCCTGAGTAACCTTAACTCAATGGTATGCTGGAAAAATCTTTCAAGAGGTCTCCCTGGAGGAAACACCCTAAAACTCCATTGTACACTACCAAGTGCCAATGAATAGCCCTGCATATTGTTTATTATCATTGAATCGTCCTATACCATCATGTATCTTGTAGGTGCCATTGTATCCATCACTCTACTGGTGTTGCCTAAACCTATGCCCCAAAGCGTGCCCATGTCTATCATGTACCTATCCACCCAATCCATGGATGCATATACTTCTTTGTGGGATGGTCCACAAGGAATGTGCTCAACTATCTCATTCATAGCTAAGCCTTTAACCTTTATTGGGATATCCAAAAGAAACGGCTCATGATCCCCACAATTCAAAATAGGAGCATAGTCAAAACCCTCTATGTCATACCTCTCCTCAAGTACTTGTAACTCTCAATGCTCCTCATGTGAAATCATCACAAGAGGCTTCTCCCTCAAATCATGGGCGCCACTCATGCCCTCATGTGTCACAACTGCCAAAGATTATGGAGTCTTTGTTGTAAGTGATGAGGAGCATGCCAAACTCAACTGGTAACAAAGATCCTCAACCTCCCTTTCCTTGTCTTCAATGAACTCAAGAGCAAGGTCCCTATCCATTAACAACTGCAAGTAATCTAATTTCATCTACTTTAGTGCTTCTTTTATTATGTGTAATTGAGCACTAGTGACTCCACCTACAACTCTTTTTTGTCTCTCCTCCATCTGGGTTTTCCAAATAACACCTTCAACGAACTTGTGAGCACCATATACCATTGTCAACACTTGTACAATTTTCTCCTTTGAGACCAATAACTGGTCCTTCAAGTCCTACACTATTGAAGGTATTTCTTCATATTCATCATAGTGGCATGGGTTGTCCCACCATTTTTTTTTATGTTTTGTTGTCCATTGTAAGAACACTACCCTCATCAAACCCAATTAGATCATTAGATGATACCATGCAATCTCCAAAAGGTGGGGTAGCATCATCATCAAACACCACTTCATCAAGGAAACTCTTCTTTCCATAAGGCCTATCAAATATGGTCTCTAAGTTAACATCAAAGAGACTTGTGTCCCCATACCATCAACAATAATTGCTTCTTCTTCATCCCAAATCACAGTGCCATTAATTGGTTCCTCGTCCCAAACCACATTGTCACTCTGCTGGAATACAATTGTATCAATGTTATCTTCATCCTTGTCTTCATGAATATCCTTTTTGGTCTCAGGTTATAAGGCCTCATGAGCGTCCATGTGCTCATTTGTAGGAGAAGAAACATATAAAGAGTCAACATTTTCCTCATTTTTAGAAGTATCATAATCTTAAGAAACTAGTACCTTTTTCATTACCACCTTCACCTTCTTGTCCACTGATACTTGGGGTTCATACCACTTAGGATGTTTGATAGTGTAAAAATACATGAATGACATGGATGCATGAAATGCCTCACTAAGCATCATATATTCCCTCAAACAATATGTAAACTCCTCATCTTCATCTTGATGTCTTTGATTCCTTGTTCATTTCCCCTTTGAACTTTGGGATCCATTGTTCCTTGCATTGTTTTGATTGTTTTCCATAGCCAAACTTGTATACCCTCATAGGCTAGGAGGATCACAAGCTCTGATACCATTGAGATGTCCCTTGCCAAAAAAAAAATGGATTTTCTTCTAGTTTAGTGGTGTATGTATATTTTTAAACAATTTGCATACAAGCATCTAACAGTAGTTTATATGTGATTCCAAACTCTGTAGTGATTTTAAAATGAAACACCAATACATATAAACTCAATAATATTTATTGCAACAATTATTTATTGCAACTAAGGTACAATAGATATATCAACAAATAACACAACACAGATATGAGGAACCTGATACAATTTTTTGTAGGTTGTCTTTGATATTTCTATGAAGAATGTGTTGATAGATGGATGCCAAATGTGTTCACCAGTTCAACAAATAATACCCTCAAGATAACATGGCTTGGATGATACATTTTTTTGTAGGTTGTCTTTGTTATTTCTGAGAAGAATGTGTTGATAGATGGATGCCAAATGTGTTCACCAGTTAAAAAAACAATACCCTCAAGATAATATAGTCTATATGCAAAAGAAGATGACCTCATATAGTGTGAAAACCGATCCCTCCTCCAATAAATAGAGTCTGCCCATAAGAAAAATGAACCAGCTCCAAGAATGTGCCCTTTTCAAACAGAATCCAGCCATGCACCAAGGTATTTCAGCCCCAAAAGATATATAACTTTCCCAACAAGTAAATGGTGTCCCTAACTTGTATAAATTTATCCCCAACAAGTGTAGACTCATCCCAACAAGTGAGTACAACCTCCCTATAGAAAGAAATGGGCCTCTCTATCCATAAATTCACCCAACAAGTAAGAAATCGCCTCCCTACATTAGAAATCGACCTCTAATCAACCAAAGACTCACCCAGCAGTAAGGAAATCACCCCACTCAACCGCATATCAACCCACAAAGAGAAACTCGGCCTCCAACCTCAATAAAACACAACACACACACCCAAAAATGTAGCCACAACCCTACTCGCCTTATTCAAGCAAAATCGACCCCTATGAATGAAAAATCAGCTACCAAAGATGAATTACTCAACCACACTGAAAAAAATGAATGATCCCTTCTCTACGATCGTCTAGGATAGATAGTTTCACCACCGAACCCAATTTGAAACTCCTCTAGGGTTTTTCATCCCAAGATCCAAAGCCACAAGAGCTCTCTCAATTTTGTTTTTAGAAAAATAACAATTGCATAATAAGGGAGGGCACCCTAATTCTCCTTTTATTTCCTCGTTGACCCTTTTCAGACCCTTTTACCCTTTTATTAAAGTAAAGTAACTTTATAAACTTAAGTCACTTAAAACACCCTTTTAATTAATTACTCAATGTCACTTTTAAAAAAAGTTACTTTTCCGCTCTGATTACATTAAATAATTAATTGACCCCTTTTTCCACTGACTATAGCCTATGGAAATCACTTAGGCTATTACATTAATCTCCTGGAGAGATCATTTGGAAAGGGACATTACAATGGCACCACAAGGGAGGACTTGTACTGCCTTGAGGTGATTATGTGAAGATAGTTGGGGAAAACTTCTTTGGGATGAGTTTGGTGATGTCTTGTCGTAGGTTTGGTTGAGGTATGCTATGAGACAGAACTATAGGTCTGTGTGGAGTCTTGTGATAAAGAAGAGACATTGATTCTGTGGTGGATGCACGTTTGGGGTGCTCCAAAAGAGTTGCAAAAGTTGTTGCAACAAATGGTACTTGGTGTGATGAATCTCTATATGAGTGTGTTGGTGATTAGGCGAGTCATACAACTCTACCAAGTAGTAAACCGATCTAGTAGTGCTCATATTGTAATTTTTTTTCAATAATAAGACTTGGCCAGATGTTAGGAATGTTTTGTGCCACCCACACTATATCTGTGTGTCTCTTGTTTGTTTCGCAAGTGTTCTCTTGGTTTTGCATGCTCATGGATGTATGCTTAACTAAGTGTTAAGTTGTTAAAAAATTGTCTAAGTATACAAGTGAGTTGCGCTAAAGTAGGAGTGTGACTCGCTCGTATCCTATATCAAAGTATGGGTATGCTCTAGGTGAAGAGGCATAGTCCAAATAAATTATCCTTGGTGTTGCCAAGCAGCCAAGTGAGAACCATTGGGGTGTCACATTCCCTCAATAGGTACACAATCGCAAGATTCAGGGAGGCATTATGTGGGGATGTGACAATTCCCAAGATGGAAAATGTGA
>ML845061.1:0-14336 GCA_009831015.1 Picea engelmannii
TAAGCATATAGTAATGAGAAAGGACGTTGTATACCTTGGAATGATCAGATGAAGTGATATTATGAGTCTAAATACAAGTGATGAAGGGTATAATAATGGCAAAAAGTATGGGCAAAAAGGTACAATATGTGGTCCTAACACAATGCAGCATCTAGAATCAACTCAACTAGTCAAACTGAAGTGTCAACTGAAAAAGAATATTCTCCAGTTGGAATATTCTCCCCTAAAATATAAGAGATTGGATAATGACTAATTATGACTAATAAACAAGGAAAACACTTAGGAAAAATAAATCCTAGGTGTGTGTGATGTAACTCCAACAACCAGACTCCAGTTTTCATATTAGGTTTGATATTTTTATTATTTTTGCTTAAGTGAGTAATGCAATCCTTTAGATACTAGGAACAAATGAATACTTAGTATCCTGTACTATTAATATAAATGATTATTGTAATTATTTGTAATATGAGCTAACATCTCCTCTAGGAGATATTTCTTGTTCGTGTTCTCACGAAGGACACCTTGGTAATGCTATAATAAATTACCATGAAATTGATATGTTCTTATATAAAATACTAATATATTGGAAATATTTTTTCTCTTGTTGTTTATGTTTCGAGCAGGTGATCATACGTATTCCAGGAGGGTTACCACAAAAAAACAAGACTTGAAAGAACTCAGAGGGAGTCAAACTTCATAGGGAGTCAATGATTATGAAGAAGTAAGGTTTTGTGACACCTTTCAAGATGCATAGGGGAATGTAATAGATGGAAGTGTGGGAGTTGATGGAAATATTAGAAAAGAAAGATATTGTAGGCCTTCGTGTCGAGTTGTAGGCCTTTGTGTTGAGTTGTAGGCATTTGTGCCGAGTTATAGGATTGGTGTCGAGTTGCAGGCTCTATGTCAAATTGTAGGCCTTTGTGCCAAGTTGTAGGCTTCATGCAGAGTTGTAGGCCTTGTGCTGAGTTGTAGGCTTCATATCGAGTTGTAGGATTTATGTCGAGTTGTTTCTACACTAGTGAGACAATCTAGTACACTAGTGGCGTATTCGAGAACCTATATGGTTTTGATGGTGTTGCTTGTAATATGATCTGGGTGATCATGAGATAGCCTGTGTAGCTCTAGTGATGTTATCGATCTGCAAAACCATGTAGGTCTTATGACATGTGAGATGGATGGATAATGATGATATTAATGAATATACTCATGACTTGGGTGTAGCCATGGGTGATCACGTCATGTAGATGTAGCCCATGATGATGATGGTGACGCATACTACGAGGTGTATCTCTAGTGTTCTTTAGTGATTTTTGGCCCCTATATGATATTGACAGGTCCACATGGGTTTATCCATGTGTGACGTAATGATTCTACCAATAGCGTGGTTTGTGTAACCATGACGAGAGGATCATGGAATAGTGAGCAAGGCTATGAAGACCATAAGGGAACATCATGGTTAAATACCTCCCTAGCTAAGAGGGAGTGTTGATGTTTTGGTAGTTGCAGGAGGTATTAACCTCCATGGATAAACTTTTGACTAGAATAGAATATTCCATAAGCAAGAGAAAAGATAAACAGATGTGTGAAAACCCTGGAAGACAAGTTGGCTCAGTAGAATAAGTAATATTGAATTATTGTATGTAGAAAAGGAAAGTTCGCCCCTTCTTGAAGAGACACTTGTTGACCTCACCAGATTAGTATAAATAGAAGGCATTTGAGCTCATTTGGTAACACACTCACACTCAAGAAATTGGTGTGCAATTCTAGAGGAAGAGTGAAGATGCAACAACTAAAACTGGGTACTGGTCTTGGTCTGTGGTTTGGGACTTTCTTCTTAGTGCGCTACCTTAGGAGAAAGGTGCGCTTTCTCTCTCTTGGTTATTTGTTGGTTCTAGTGAGGCTTCCAGAATAATTCTTTCTGTAAAAGGTTAAGGTGCTCAGGGGTGGATTTGTGCCTATGGTTGGGTGACAATGGTGTAGCATTGTCTATGGTTAAACGAGCACAATATTCTAACACATTACATGTGAAATATTCATAAAATAAAATTTTTTGCCAACTAACTGATTTCTTCTAGCTTATCAACCACAAATTACATACAAATTTAACTGTTGTCTATTACCAAAAATTAGATACATCTATAGCATGTTAAAATCACACATGAATGCAGTAAATAGATTATCACAACAACATATAAATTATTTTCATTTTCAACGTTAATGCATAACAAATAAACTCATAATACAAATAGAAACAAGGCAAAACACTCATCTTCTATAAACAATTGTGCAATCAGTTGCTTGGGACAAATGTTCCACACAACCATGGACTTGATATTCCATTTCTCAATAGAAATTCACCCCCAAGCTGAGGTTAGTAATCCACAAAGAGGGTGGTCTCTCACTATCCAATCACAACTCAAAAATCCCACAACCCACTGGTATTCTCCTACAACTATATCGATTTTCCACTAGCTCTTTTCCTCTTGACTTTACCAACCCAAGGAATGTACCCCTTCACTGATTTTAGTCTCTTGGACGTCCCATTCATTTATCAGGGTCTCTTTGGCACGGGTAACTACAAATCTCTCTACTGGGAACTCAAGGGAACTCATTGTTAGGAAAAATACCAGAAAACAACCACAAACACTTGTTGTTACAGTGAAACTCACACAAGAGTCCACTTTGCAGGCCTAACAACCTGGTTCTTCAGTATTCAACTCCAAAATGCTCCAAAAACTCTCCAACATGCTCTATAATTTTCCTTCCATAGAGGCTCTAACTCTAAGCTCTATTTTCTTCTCTCTACTTGTTGTTCATGCCCAAAAATTAATTGTCTAAAACCATTGTAATTGCGCATACAAATTTCCTCTCTTTTTACTTACTTGTTTGACTCACACACTTCCCCAAGATGATTGTAATCAACCCCCATGCTCCAATAACTATGGGATGTGACTTCTCACACCCACCTTCTTACATGCATTCAATGATTGGATTTGGGGATACTCAATCATAAAATAGAGTTTAATACCTAATGATAATAAAATTCAGGAATGTGGGTGAGTCAATAGACATGGGTAATTCCCCCTTAGACCCCCTCTTAGACATTCTCCTAGACCCTCCCCTCTCTTGTGGATTAATTCATCCCCCATCTCTTGTGGATTAATTTGTTTGGCCATAGCCACATAATATGTCTACATTAAACATTAATTAAATTGGGGATTATATTGGGGATGTTACATTCGCCTCCCCTACAATTGTGTGTCATCCTTAGTGCACACTATGCCAATATACATTTATATACAAATTTACATTACAATACTTAGATTTTTTTTTTTATGTAATTTAACAATTCCAACATCAATTCCAACCATAATCTCATGTTCCTCTCAATCCGCTGACCCAAGTAATGCACCATTCATTTATCAGGGCTAACCCAATGATTGTACCATTCCTTTATCAAGGCTAACCCAATTAATGCACCTTTATTTTATCAGGGCCTCCAACATAGGCTGGCTAGGAATCTGAGATGTGGTTCCAGAACTCTAACTACTCAAAATGTAGTTTTGCATTATGTTTTCTTCAAAATTGAAAAAACATTGTGGGTATTATTCTTGCATGTTTTCTTCATGCTCCCATGTAGCATCTTTAGGATAGTAGTAGGTCCATTGAACCTTTGACAACTCAATGACTCTTTTCTTGATCACTTTGACTTTCCGGTCTAGGATTCGTATTGGTTCCACCCATAAATCTCCTTTGTAATCCACCTGGATCACGATCCAATCAATTATGTGGTTAGGGTCATGCACATATTTCTTTAATAATGACATATGCAATACATTATGTACTCTCATGGATGCAAACAATGCTAACATATATGAAACTAAACCTATCTTTTCTAAAATTTTAAAATGTCCACAATTTTTTATTGCCAACTTTAGGAAGCTTCCTAATCTTAGCGAACTTCTCTGAGCCTTTAGTTTTAAAAATACATGTTCTCCCTCTTCGAAATATCTAAATAATATGTTCTTGTTTGCATAAGGTTTCTTCCTATCCAGGACAACCTTTAAATTATTCTTGATATTTTCCATCTTCTCTTACATTTCCTTCAAGAAATCTGGCCCAATAATTTCTTTGTCTGTGGGATTATCCCAATTCACTGGAGTGTTACACTTCTTGCCATACAATGCTTCAAACAAACTTATTTTTAATTAGGCCTAATACCCATTATTGTAAGAAAATCTCACTAAGTGGATGCAATATTCCCACTTTGATGGCTAATCCTTCACATACATTGTAAGCATGTGCTCAATTATTCGGTTAGTCCTCTCTGTCTGACCCTTTGACTCTAGGTGATATGTTGTATTGAGATTTATATTTGTCCCAAATCCCTTGAACAAAACTTTCCAAAAATTGGATGTGGACTTTGGATCTTTGTTTGAAACAATTTCCTTAGGCACCCCATGTATCCTAGCAACTTATTTCATGTAGATCTATGCAATATTTGTTTCCTTACATGTTGTCTTCACTGCAAAAAAATGTGTTTCCTTAGTTAATTTATTTACCACCACTATGATGGAATTATGTTGCTTCACTGTTCTTGGAATTTTTTTAATAAAATCCACTGTAACAACTTCCCACTTCCATTTTGGTATGGGAAATGGATACAACAACCTCGATGAATGTCTATGTTCAGTCTTTACCTTTTGGCACTCTAAACACCTGGCTATGTAATTAGCCTAGTTTTTTTCTTCATTCCTGGCCAAAAGTTTTGGCTTCTTACGGCTGCAATTGTCTTCTGATATCCTTGGTGCCCAACATATGACACATTGTGAATTTACCTCAATATTGCATTTTTCAACTCATTGGAATTCAACACATATACTTTTCCTTTGTACATGATAATTCCATTTTCTTTTAGCTCATAGAAATTAAATTTCTGCTGAAAATTACCTTGTTGTAATGTTTCTTTTATTTTCAGATATTGCTCATATGAATTTGTTGTTGCAACAATTTTATCTTCTATATTAGTCTTGTACACGATGATTGCAATATGCATCTCATGATATCTCCTCTTGAGTGCATAAACCACTTGATTTTGCTTACCCTTTATATGCTTAATTCAAAGTCATATTCACTCATAAATTCAAGCCATCTAGTTTGTCTGACATTTAATGTTGGTTGTCCAAACAAATTTTTCAGACCATAGTGGTCAGTCGTTAGCTCAAATTCCCTCCCCATGAGGTAATGTCTCCGCATTTTTAATGCACATGTACAATTGTTGCTAATTACCAAGTCACATGTAGCATAATTTCTCTCATGCTCTTTTAATTTTATGGACTCATAACATACCATATGATCTTTTTGCATAAGTACTCCACCAAGTCCGTCCTTGCAATCATTCGTGCACACAAAAAAATCTTCATCTGGATCTGTAATCTTCAAGATCAGTGCACTTCTCAAAATTTCTTTCAATTGTTGAAATCTCCCTTCACATTTGGAAGTCCATTCAAACTTCACTCCCTTGTTTTGCGAAGAAGTGATTGGGCTTGCAATATTTGAGAATCCTTTTATGAATCTTCGGTAATAACCGACAAGACCCGTGAACAATCTGACCTCTCTCACATTCTTTCAAACTGACTATCCTCTAATGGCCTCTATGATCTCAAGATCCACTGCCATCCCTTCTGTTGAAATTATGTTCCCCAAGTAGTGAATCTTGTTTAGATAAAAGATGCACTTACTTAGATTAACATACAATTTTTGCTCTCTTAAAACTTGCAACACCATTTTTAAACACTCCTCATGTTCTTCTTCTGACTTAGAGTAGATGAGTATATCATCTACGAACACAATCACAAACTTGTCCAGGTACTCCCTAAACACTCCATTCATCAGACACATAAAATTTGTTGGTGCATTTGATAATCAAAATGGTACTACTTTAAAGTAAGAATTTTTACATCTATATATTGCAAAAAATTATATTACAAAAAATTATGTTTGAACTACTATATTCTCTATTATATTATATTGTATATTTATTTCAATATTGTCAAAATTAATATATTAAATTAAATAAAGTATTGTCAAAATTAATATATTAAATTAAATTATATAAATTAAATCATGTAAATTTCACATGTAAATTATTAAAATTGTTATTTGACCTTTTATTTTACCCACAAGGAGTGAATGTGTGTGGATGGGTCATATAGGTAAAAATATGTGAGCTTATAATGGAGATGATAAATAATGAAGAATGCAAGTGTGTATATAGTAGTTATTTCCTTATCATTTTCTTTTTATATAGGTATTTTTTTTTATAATTGTAAATTTATTATTTTAGTTTTAATGGTTTTTTTTTCATAATAATATTAATTTTAATATATATATTAAATCAAAATTAGTTTATATTAGAGAAAAATTAAATTATTTTTAAATAAATTTTGATATAATTGAGAAATTAAAATCTTCTTTATTAAGATTTTTTGAAATTATGAATATCAAATAAATAATTTTTAAACAATGTTAAACTAAAAATTTATTAAGTAATATAAGTCTATTCTTTACCCAAAAAAAATGTTTTTCCATTAATTGAATTTATTATTAAGTTAAATATATATTTTTAAATATATTGTATTCATAAAAATTTTAAATTTTAAATTGAAAGATTATTAATTTATATGAACTTATATTGAAAAATAATAAAATATTAAAACAACAATGGATATAAAACATTTAAAATATTTAATAAATAAAATAAATAATAAAAGAAAATATATATATACACAATAAAAATCAAATGGTTTACTCTAAATGTTTGGCCATAGTTTTGTAAAAACATTCAAATTTATAAAGATTTTATATAGTTTCTATAAAATTTTGGCAATTTTTAAGGTAAAATAACTTTATTTTCTGGAATTTTGGTGAATTGTTTTTTGAAAAAATGGAAATTAGCTAATTGTTTTTTGAAAAAATGGAAATTGGGGAATCTATTTTTAGGAAAAAGCATAGAAAAATAGCTAAAATTTTAGCCTAAAAAACTATGGATGATGATGATGGTTAAGTTCCACTGAGACCAAAAATGGTCTATCCGACCTTAAGAAAAGTAAGATTACTTGATTTCTTTAAAATGTTATTTGGATACTTGAAAAGCTTTAGGAGAAGCTTTCCAATATCACTAGAGTTTTAATGATTTAGAAGGTTAATAAGATCGGTATTGTGACAAATATTTTGAAATTGGAATCTAATTTGAGTATAAGTAGAACACTCTAATATATATTAGTAAAGGTTGATGGTAACACAAACACCCCAACAAATACGCCCATGGATCAAGTCCTTACTTGGGATAGGGTTTTGCTGCTCTGACAACCAAGACCAGCAGTCGCAATGACGATCTTAGGAGGAGGGGAGCCGCCTCCCCTGCCTCCTTCAACCAAAGACTCCTTTTGAAGGCTCCTTGCTGCCCAAGGTAAGAAACTTACTCCCTCAGCATCGCCTAGCTTCATTAAGAAACTCGAATTGATCCCAGAAATCGAGCTGCCTCTAGAACATCTTATGAGAGTTGTCATCTCTCTGTCCGATCGAGGTTTGGTGGGTCAGTTCATGGGCTTATGGCCATCAAACAGAACTATCGATAATTGGATCCAAAGGAACTGGAGACCATTGATCCAGAACAACGTCACATGTTATGCGGTGGGAAGAGGGTTCTACATCTTCGAATTCATCTCAAAGGATGACAGGGATTTAATCTTCAGGAATGGACCGTATTTTATGGGAACGCAAGGGTTGTATCTGAATAGATGGACACCAGACTTTGATCCTACAGTGGAAGTTCCCAAGGAATTTATGGTCTAGGTACGACTACCCAACCTCCCGATCCATTGTTGGAACCCTATCTCACTCTAAACAATTTTGAACGGGCTTGGGAAGTATATCGACAAAGCTGATTCCAAAGATCGGTACTATTGTGCATGCATATGTGCGGAAGTAGACCTAGAGGTAGGCCTCCCAAAGGCAGTCAAGCTAAAGGTTGGAGAATGACAACACTTCCAGAAACTTGACTATGAACAACTTCCTTTCAAATGCAGGGGATGCCATGAATATGGTCACTTTCATAGAAATTCTCCAAAAAACCCTAATCAGGAGAAAGAAGAAGGTGAAGGGTGGAAACAGGACAAAAAGGGGAAAAAATGACCAAACCTAAAGAAAAACGAAATGCAAAGGCAACCTCAGTTCCTCCCAAGGAGCCGGAAGTTCAGGAAATGGCATCCTCATCAAGAAACAATTTCCCTGTGTTAGGAGATCAGGAACAAATAGAGAAAGCGCTAGGAGAGAAATCAAAGGAGGCCCCTCCCACTGAAACATAAACGCAAGAAAAGACTACCCCCAGAACACAAGAGCACCAATCGGATCAATCAGGGCATGAAATGAAAGAAGGACAGGGGAAGGTCGCAGAATAACAAGAACAAAATCCAGATGCAGAACCAGGAGAGGTGTCTACAGATAGTGACTCTACGGATGCAAGTGGTTCCATTGTCACACCCAAAAAAGCAGGCAGAGGAAGGAAATCCAAAAAATAAGAAAGGGAAAAGGAAACCTACAAAGATGTCCTCAATGGATCACAACAAACAATCAAGTACATGATTAATGTAAGAACGACAAGAAAGCATGATAAGGCTCATAAAGGAGCCAACACCCTCCCCTCAAGTAAATCATGAAACTAGCCTCTTGGAATTGTAGGGGTTTCGGTAGAAGAATAAAGGAAGAAGCCCTCAAAGAATTAATCAGAATGTCAAATCCCGAGATCCTTCTAATCCAGGAGACAAAGATGGAGGAACAAGACTTCCTCCAAGCAAGTAAAGCCTTTTGGAAAAAAAGCCAAGGAATAACAGTTATCGCAAGAGGTGCCTCAAGAGGTCTGGGAACCTTCCGAGACACCTCGAAATATGATCTAATCTCTTCTGAAGCATGCATGCATTGGGTTTTCACCATCCTGTCACACAAAGAGATGGGTTGACTAGTAAGTCTTTTCAACCTTTATGTCCCTGACTTATTTTAGGAAAAAAGAAACTGTTGGGATTTGATTAAAGCTTTCCTAAACTCAAACGAGTTAGAAAATATCATTATTGGGGAGATCTTAATGTAAACCTTTCCATGGAAGAGAAAAAAGGTGGGTCCATTGTGAGAGACCTTGCTAGGGAATGGGTAGAGGATATTATGTTATATTGGGATTTGGAGGATATCAAACCCTCCAAAGGAAAGTTCACCTGGACAAACAAGAGAGTGGGGCCATGTCATATTGCTACCAGGCTAGATAGGTTTTTAGTTCAAAGCTCCTTCCTTCTCCTGGGTCTAAATTTCTCGTCTAAAATCCTGTCGCGTCGTGTATCTGATCATAAACCAATCTTGTTAGAGCTCTCACAAGATAGAAATATAGGACCTATTCCATTCAGATTCAGTCCTTCCTGGCTTCAATATGAAGGTTTCCATGACCTTGTTTCCAAAGTCTGGAATGAGAAGGTTTGTGGATCCCCCTTTTTTGTCTGGGAAGAAAATCTTAGGAAGCTCAAAAAAGTGCTAAAAGACTGGGCTAAAACCCAAAAGATCCCAATTGTCAAAAGGTAGGAAGCACAAAAAAATCTTGAAGATCACCAATTAGAGATGGAAGGGAAATAGATAACTCAAGAAATCCTCGCCAAAGAGAGGAGGAAGGGTATTGGCAACAGAAATCAAGAAACCTCTGGTTAGAAGCCAGAGACAAAAACACCAACTATTTCCACAAGCAAGCAGAAGCAAGAAAACAATTCAAGGTGGTCAAATAAATCCATGTTCAGGATCAGGTTATAACAGATTTTGAAGGTATAAAAAATGCATCTTTTGAAACCTTCAAAGGTCTCTACACGGAGACTCAATCGCCCCCCTTGATTCAATTACATATCCTCTCTCCTTAGTTCCAACCTCTATCCAAGAAGTAACCAATGTAAAGTTTTTAGCACAAGTTAAGCTACAAGAAATCAAAGAGACCCTGGATCAGATGAACCTGGATAAATCTCCGGGCCCATATAGCTTCACAGCCAGATTCTACCAAAATTGTTGGGAAATAATAAAATCAGATCTACTAAAAATGGTTCTGAAATCTCAGAGATGCAGGAAAATAGGAGGGGGATAAAACTCTTCCTTCCTATTCCTCATTCCAAAATAAAAGGGGGCAATAAGTTTTGGAATATTCTGGCCAATCTCTCTTTGCAACACGGGCTATAAGTTAATCACAAAAATAATAGCCAACAGACTAAAAAAAATCCTCCCTACCATCATTCTGGAAAATCAGGGCGGGTTCATCAAAGGAAGGAAAATAGTGGATAACATCATTATGGTTCAGGAAGTGCTACACTCAATAAATCAAAGAAAAGACAAAGGTATGATTATAAATCTTGACCTTGCAAATGCTTTTGGCAGAGTTAGGCATAATTTTCTGTTTAAAGTCATGGAAAACCTCGGTTTTGCTTCAGCCTTTATAAATTGGATAAAAGCTTGCATTGGATCCCCTTGGATTTCCCCTCTAGTAAATGGCCGAGAAACAAAGTTCTTTCAAGCTTCCAAGGGCCTCAGACAAGGCTTCCCCCTTTCCCCACTCCTTTATGCTATACAAGCCTCTGTGCTAAGCTTTCAACTAGATTATGGCCAGCATCACAACAATCTCATGGGCCTGAGAATAGCCTCGGGGGTAAAAAACATTAACCACGCTGAATTCGTGGATGATACTCTACTACTGGGAGGAGCAATTGTGAAGATAGCTAGAAAATTTAAAAAAGAGTTGGACATTTATAATGAGATCTCAGGAAGCGAAATAAGCTTTCCCAAAAGCAAGATCTATGGGTGGAACACCCCTCCAATTGAAATCTTGGAAATTTCAAGAGACCTGGGGATGGAAGCCTTCACAAATTGGGATTCCTTTAAACATCTGGGAGTGCCAATATTCAGGACCGAACCAAATGCTTCTCAGTGGCTCCCTCTTATAGACAAGTTAAAGGGAAGAATCAACTCTTGGGGATCAAAGTGGTTATACCTTGCAGGTAAAGTTGTTCTCATAAAGGTGGTTTTAGCAAGCATTCTGATCTATCAAATCTCGTTGTTGCTATCCCCAACCTCCATAATTCATAAAATTGATGCTCTTTTTAGACGGTTCTTGTGGGAGGGAGGAAAGAAAAATAGGAGGAAGCTACATCTTATAATTTGGGGGAAAGTCACCAAGCCAATCTCAGAAGGCGGTCTCCATTTTAGAGACATTAGCTTTCAAAATCTTTCTCTCGGAGCTAAGATTCTCTGGAATCTTGTCTCGGGGAAGTCCACTTGGAGAAAAAAATCAATCTGGAAGAAGTACTTCCATGGCCAGAGAACAAAATGCCTTGATCATCCTGCAAACACGGTAAAAGGGTCTCCAATTTTCACCCTGTGTCTAAAAGCAATGAGACTCTTAAATCCCAACCTCACCTAGATACCAAGGAATGGAAAGAATATTAACATATGGGATGACTCAGTGTTGGGAGACCCACCTTTAAGCTCGATTGAAGGAACAACTCAGCTAAAAGCCTGGATGCGGTCCCAAGACCTAGTCAACCTATGGGACATCTTGATTTGGAGTGACGATGAGGATAAAACCTGGATCAGGTGGGAAGTCAACAACATACCCCAAGAGCTTGATGGGGAATGGAACACTTTGATGGACTCCCTGCAAGGGAAATCCCTGATAAAAGCAAGGAAAAATGACAAGAGGGGATGGGGTTCACAATCTGGAACCTATACAATAGCAACAGGGTATAAAAGCTTCACAACAGTTCCTCGTGTCCCCCCGGACCCTACATTTTGGAAATCCATTTGGACTTCCAAGTCCATTCCAAAGATAGACAAGTTTTTCTGGACCCTGGCTCATAGAAACATATTAACTAGATAAAATATGAGAAGGAGAGGGTGGGAAGTCCCTTCCGGATGTCCCCTCTACATTCAAGAGAAGGAAACATCAGATCACTTGTTTCTGCAATGCCCATTTGCTAAAGAGGTGTGGAATTTGGCCCTGGGTCTGAAGCCGATAACATTCTCTCTACCCCAAGAGACCAATGCTTTGCTTCAGAACTGGAGCACTCTTGGTCCATTCTAGGTCAAGAAAAAATCCTAGCTCAACACCCTCTGGAGAACTCTACCAAAATTCATTCTCTGGAAAATTTGGTTGGAGCAAAACAACAGGCTTTTCAGGGAGATCACTTGCAATCCTGCACAAGTGGAAATTAAGATAAATTCCCTCTTTGGAGAAAGTGCCCCCTACTTCAGCAAAGTAAATAATTCGAGAGGCCTACAAGCAGAAGAGGAGAAGTGGATCAAAAGTTTCAATCTCAAGGAACAACCACAGAAAACATACATCGAAACAAGACATGAAAAATGGGAAATCTGGTTGAAGGAGGAGGAATTTGGGGAGTGGAAGAGCTAAAGGAGTAAGAATCTATTGTTCTTTGACGGGGCTTCCAAAGGAAACCTCGGGGTGACAGGAGGAGGAGGTGTCCTCTTGGACCCAGATAGAAAGCTAGAACTATCTTATGCTTGGGGGTTAGGAGTAGATACCAACTACCAAGCAGAAGCTCTCGCTCTCTGGCAAGGGTTGAACCAGGCTATTAGTAAGAAAGTCAAAGATTTAGTGATAATAGGGGACTCCGGACTTATAATCCAAGTGTTGATTCTTGATAATCCAGTCAAGCAAACAAAGCTCCATCATATCCTGGAGAAAATGCACCTTCTATTGAAAAGGTTGAGAACCTTTCAATTGTTCCATGTTCCTCGAAATTTGAATGAACAAGCAGACGAAGAAGCAAACAGAGGGGCCCTCTTGAGCATAGGGGAACTCCAAATCAATGGAATCTCATCATATTTGGCAATCCCGTAAGGCCCGAGTAGGCAAGGGGGGGTTATTGATGGTTAACAAGAAACTTGAGTTTGCAAGGATGACCGCTGGAAAAGCAAAGAAGAAAGGGAGATGACGATTGAAGGGAAGACATACAAACCCAGACATAGGACACATAGAGACAAGACATGCAACATGAACAAGGGGAGAGGAAATCAAATAGGTGATGAAGGCTCAGAGAAGGAAAAAGATTCATCACGAGCTTCATAACCCTTGTAAGGTCGATCTGATTAGCTTGACCCTTCAGAATGCTCAGGAGACAACCGGTCCTTGAAGGATTTGATCCAATTCTTGTGCATAATGGTGAGAGTCCAAGCAGTGAAAGTAAGGGGAAAGCTCTCAAGCAAAGGAAGCTCGACAAGCAAAGGAAATCAGGCATGGCATCAAGCTCAAGGAGAAATCCGACGATGGAAGAAAGGCTCAAGGCTATGGAGGAGGAAATGAAGAGGATTAAAAATATTGTGCAAAATCAAGACAACATCCTTCAAAGTTTCGGCGATGAGGAAGATCGAAGGATCGCCATGCTAGATGCAGACATCACAAACACCAAAAACGTCTTTACTGAAGTAGTGGACCAGGTTCGACAAGAACACAAAGACCCAAAGGAGGAGTTTGAAACCCGAGTTCTCAAGCTAGAGATCCAACTGGCAAAATTGACCCTGGACTGACAATTCGAGCACGGTCTGCCCCAGAAGGAGGTTCCAAATAATTTCGGCCCATAAAGATGTAGCCAAGAAAGACTTCTTCAAATAACTCTGTGATGTAGGAATTTTGTATAAAAGCCACCACATATGACGAGTTTAAAGCTTTATTTGGTTTACAAGTTTTAGGATATTGTAATCAGAAAGGCCGATTAAAGACTCATAAAATCGAACCAGTTGTAACAACTCCAGTGACTTTGTCACTGCCTATTTAAATAAAGATCCATTAACCGTTTTCGTCAAAAAAAAAACACAAACACCCTCAATGACATATCACCAATCTCTAATATAAAATCATTTTTAAACATAAACAATAATGTTAATATTAAATTATATTCCAAAAATATTTTTAATTCAACCAAATTTTAATCACAAACTCTAATAATGTATTTTAAATTAATCATAAATTCACATGCAACAAAATTAGTTTGTAAATATGTAATGCATTGGAAAATATAAAATAAATTAATTAGGGTATCTTTATGTTTTTTTATTTGTTTGTTTGTTTGTTTGTTTTTTTTTTGTTTTTTTGTGGATAAATTACACTTATAAAAAAATATCAAATTTCACACTCACCAAAAGTACTCCAATTTTTTTCACAACTATGAAATTCCTTAGGATTAGATTTCAATGCAATGCAATCATCCCATCAAAAAAATTTATTCAAATTGGACCCAAAAAAA
>ML845061.1:45361-64119 GCA_009831015.1 Picea engelmannii
TTTAAAATATATTGTATTCATACCTTTTTTAAATTTAAAAATGAAAGATTATTAATTTATATGAACTTATATTGAAAAATAATAAAATATTAAAACAACAAATTTGAATATTTGAATATTGATATAAATCATTTAAAATAATTAATAAATAAAATAAATAATAAAAGAAAAAATATATATGCACAACAAAAATTAAATGGTTTACTCTAAATGTTTTGCCATAGTTTTGTAAAAACATTTAAATTTATAAAGATTTTATATAGTTTTTATAAAATTTTGGCAATTTTTAAGGTAAAATAACTTTATTTTATGGAATTTTGGTGAATTGTTTTTTGAAAAAATGGAAATTGGTTAATATTTTTTTAGGAAAAAACATGGAAAATTAGCTAAAATTTTTGCCTTAAGTTCCACTGAGACCAAAATTGATCCATCCCACCTTAAGAAAAATAAAGTGTTAATGATTTAGAAAATTAGGAAGATCCATATTGTAAAAAATATTTTGAAATTAAAATCTAATTTAAATATAAATAAAATCATGATAACACAAACACCGACACCATTAATGACATATCACCAACCTTTAATATAAAATCATTTTTAAACATAATAAAAAATAATATTAATATTAAATTATATTCTAAAAATATTTTTAATTCAACCCAATTTTAATCACACACTCTCCTTAAGTAATAATGTATTCTAAATAAATCATAAATTCACATGCAAAAGAATTAGTTTTAACGTATGTAATGCTCCGTAAGTAATAATGTACTCTATATGAATCATAAATTCACATGCAAAAGAATTAGTTTGTACGTATGCAATCCATTGAAAATAAATAAAGTAAGTTAATTACAGTATATACTTTATTTTTTTTCATGGTAAATTGCAGTTTTAAAAAATATCAAATTTCACACTCACCGAAAATACTCCAATTTTTTTCACAGCTATGAAATTCCTTAGGATCAGATTTCAATGCAATGCAATCATCCCATCAAAAAGTACTCAAATTGGACAAAAGAATAATGCTTCATATTTTTTTTAATTATTTTATATTTATATTTATATTTTTTATTTTAATTTTATTTAAAAATAATAATATTATTTTCTTCCAAAATTTTGGGTTTTTTCTTTCCAGAAATGTTAGTTTTTTTTTCAAATACGTTGGGAGGAGGAGACTTGAAGATAGATCCTTCCAAGATCAAAGTCATTGTGGATTGGCCCAAGCTCAACAATGTAACAAAGAAGAGAAGCTTTTTGGGAGCAACCCAATATTGAAGACAAATATTAATTCAGGTTTTTGCACTTCCTGATTTGAGACAGCCATTTGAGATCCAAACAAATGCAAGCAATTATGCAATGGGAGCAGTCTTGTTATAACATGGTAAGCCCATTTGTTTTCATTCAGAAATTTTTAATGGACCAATGATTAACTATCCTACCTATGATAAGGAATTGTATGCATTGGTACAAAGTGTGAAGAAGTGGAAACATTACTTGTTGGGAAAAGAAACTATCGTTCACACAGATCATCAACCATTGCAATACTTACAATCACAAACCAAGCTACAACAAGCAAGGCACTTCATATGGATAGGATTTCTTCAACAATTTCACTTGTTATCGGGTATAAGAAGGGCATTTTTAATGAAGTTGTTGATATACTTTCTAGGCCTATTTTTAGCGCTTCATTTATTCTTAAGCATAATTCTATCATGCACGAGAGCTATGTTGAGCAGTATGCTTTAGATTCTGATTTTAAAAAAGTTTATGAAACTTTATGTCATTCTAACCAAGTTGAGGAATTGGACTATCATGTACATGATAAGTTATTGTATCACCTTGGCAAGCTTTGTATTCCACGAGGTGAGAGAGTCAACATCATAAGAGAATCACATTCTTCTCTTATTATTGGTCACTTTGGTGTAGGAAAAACAGTGGCAAACTTGCAAAGGTATTTCTATTGGCCTAATATGAATGAAAGTGTTTCAAGATATGTAAGAGGATGTTCATTATGTGCTACAAGCAAGCCTAGCAACATAATGTTGGGTTTGTATACTCCACTTTCGATACCTACTTGTCCTTGGGAAAGCGTCCTTATGGATTTTGTAGGAGGTATAACGTCTCTATGGATTTTGTAGGAGGTATACCTATGTCAAGAAAGAGTCATGATTATCTTTTTGTTATGGTTGATCGTTTTAGCAAAATGTGTATTTTGATGCCTTGTAAGAAACAGGTTACAACTGAACAAATGACACATATGTTCTTTCAAAATGTTTGGGTTCATTTTGGGTTTCGCAAGTCCATTATTTCTGATCAGGATTCTCGATTTGTTGGGAGCTTTTTGTCAAGTTTATGGGCACTCATGGATAGCAAGCTAAAAAAGAGCACCGCTTTTCATCCACAAACAAATGGTCAGACAGAGGTGGGGAATAGAACGGTAGTACATCTTCTTCGTGGATATTGCAGCAAGCATCCTAAGCTTTGGGATGAGCATTTACACTACATTCAACATGCTTATAATCGAGCAAAGCATTCCTCAACTCAAACTTATCCATTTGAGGCTTGTTTCGATTATTTACCAAAGTCTCCTTTAGATTTTATCTTTGGGAAAGATGTGGCTATTGATGGTCATAGTGATGTTGCCAAGGCCAAGAAGTTCATTGAACGAGTTCAATTTGTGCATCAAACTATTCAAGAACAGTTGGAAAGAGCCAAGCCAAGTACAAAGCAAGACATGACAAGCATCATGTTGATCACAAGTTCCAAGTTGGAGATGAAGTTTGGATTTACATTAACAAAGAGAGGCTTGAAGGAGAAGGTAAAAAACTGAAACCACTTAGATATGGTCCTTTCAAGATAATTGAAAAGATTGGTAACAATGCCTTCCGTTTGGATTTTCCTCCTTATATGCATATGTACATTGTTGTTAATGTTGAGAACTTGAGATTTATAAGCCTCATTTGATTGATGATCAAGGAGAGCATGTTCAGATTCCATCAATTAAATATTTCTTGCCAGATTTTCTTTCAGAATTGCATGAAGATACAATCCTTGATAGGAAGACAAGGTCTTCAAAGCAAGGGGATGTTGATTACCTTCGTATTTGTCTCAAAGGCACCAATCCAAGCAAGGATAGATGGATTGAGCTTGGAAAGGTGAGGGAACTATACCCTCATCTTCAGATAGATTGAAAGTAGTCTTTTGGAGATCCAATAGCTTCCCAATGGGGAGGAGTGATCCAGGGGATTAAATTTTGCTCAAAAATCAAAGTGCTCAGAATTGATTCAAAACGGACATGTGTGTATCCCTCGTCCTCACGATCCAAACACAACTTGAACAGGTTCAAACAGACGTCGTATGAGTGAGATATCGTGTTCTATTCATTTTGTCAAACATGCAAAAATTTGTTGACTATGCAATCCGTACAGTCTGTATAGTGTTGACGTGGTAGTTGACCATATAGTCTGTATGACCATACATTGATGTGGCAGTGATGATTTGGCACATTGACTGGGTAGGCTATGTGGCATACATGTGGACGAATCAGTTGCTGACACATGTCATATTTTTGGCAATTAATATGGTGTCACGTGGCCCAATCGTGGGCTCCCACGTGGCACCCCTCCAATGTGTAAAATGTGGTGAAGTCTACAGGGGTCGAACCCCTGACCTCTGGGGGACACGTCAAAGGTTTGGCAAGGCCTGAGTGACGCAAGTCACGCCACACAGGGCACGTCTGCTCCCACCAGGACCTTCTCTTCCTTAGGCCCAAAGAGCTAGAATGCTCTTCAAAACCCCCTTCCGGGACTTTGTCACCCACATAAATTTTCTTTATGATCTCCCTATCAAAATCGGGAAATCGGACCTTGTGCGATCGCGAGTTCTACGGCTACCGGATCGGGTCTTACCAATCCCCGAACCCCAATGAAATATGCACCCACGTGTTCCTTGTTTTTATCGGGACTTCTCCCGATCGGGAAATCGGCACTCGCGCTGTCGTGATCCACTGCTCTCATGGATCCCCGATTCCCGATCGACGATGGTACCTCTGCACCCCTTAGCCCACTCCGGCTAACTCTTGCGCATGTGACCTGCTGGTCCACAAGACCATGGTCCTTCCCCTATCGGAGTTTCGGACTTCACGAAATGGGAATGCATAGAACTTACGCCCTTCGGATTTTCGATTCTCCGATTTTCGATGCCACCTGGCATTGACTCCTTCGAGGGTTGGCTCTTCGACACCTTTCCTCCACTAAAATGCTATGACTGTGGGACCGTCGCGTTTCGGGATTTCACGACTTCTCCTGTCGTGAGTTTCTCGTCACCGAGAATCCCGAAGTGCCGAACCCCGATGCCTTCGGATCCTCGGACACGGGTCCCTTACATCGAACGGCTCTGACCGTTTCAGGAAATCGTGAATCGCGATTTCATTATGCGAGAGTTTCACGACTCCGGAAACCCCGATATCCCAAACTCTGAACTATCCGGGATCTCTCGCCACGCGTCCCTGCCGAGATCAATGGCTGAGATTCTTCCTCGGGATTTCGAGAACCACAAGGCCCCGATTCTCTTGTTCAGCAAAACCCCGATGACCTTGATATCTCGATGACTCCTCCGGGACTCCTCCTCTGTGAGCGAGGGCTTAAACTCTGCGCAACTTCCCGAGATCTGATGGCTGACGGGATTTCGTCGATTTCCTCGGCCAGATCCTGACCGTCGATCTCTCCTCCTTCCTTGAGGATTTCTTAGCGCGGAAATCGTCTGTGCAGCCTTTNGAAATCGCGAATCGCGATTTCATTATGCGAGAGTTTCACGACTCCGGAAACCCCGATATCCCGAACTCTGAACTATCCGAGATCTCTCGCCACGCGTCCCTGCCGAGATCAATGGCTGAGATTCTTCCTTGGGATTTCGAGAACCAAAAGGCCCCGATTCTCTTGTTTAGCAAAACCCCGATGACCTTGATATCTCGATGACTCCTCCGGGACTCCTCCTCTATGAGCGAGGGCTTAAACTCTGCGCAACTTCCCGAGATCTGATGGCTGACGGGATTTCGTCGATTTCCTCGGCCAGATCCTGACCGTCGATCTCTCCTCCTTCCTTGAGGATTTCTTAGCGCGGAAATCGTCTGTGCAGCCTTTTGATAATTTCTAAGGCCTTGCTCCTCCTGATCTTTTCCACTCTAATTCTTTCAGAGGACCTTGCGCGCACTCCTTGCGCTCAACATTCAACTGCTTCCCAAGTGTTGAATCCTTCCGACCCTGTGCACTCCTGCAGCAGCAGTCTTAGATCTCCTTTGCTCAGAGCTACAACTGAGACTTCTTCTTCGACCTGCGCACTCTTTGCACGAATTTAGCAACCCACTTTTACTTCTGAGAGCTTTGAGAACAAGATTTTAACTCCCTGAGCCTCCTGTCAACGCACTCCCTGTGGACGACTTCAACTGCACTCCTTGCAGGAATCCTTGCTCAAAAGGAGAGACAATCGTAACTCACCTCACCTCCTCTCAGACTTCTATCTTAACACATGAGATCACACGCACAGCATAACAACAATGCCTAACAGGAAGAAATGTTCATAAGCAGAGAATTGAACACATATACACAGAGAATAACACAACAACCATGAATCTGAATCAACTTCTTCTATTAATTCAAGATCTATACATGGGTGTTCTTCTACAAATCTCTGCTACTCTCCTATGCTCTAGACTCTTCTTTTTTTCCTGTTGCTAATGTTACAATGATACAAATGAGGGTGTCAATATCCGTTTTCCCTCCTGCGCTATAAAAACTGTCTAATCTAAGAATTCAATTCTATCTACCTGCAACTACTACTATAAATGCCTTATGTCTATCTCAGACGAGAGTGTATGGCTCGAGGTCTGATTACATTCTTATCAAGGCGCCTAAATTAAATTATCTCATTTATATTCAGCGCATCAACTCCAAGGGAGAATTTAAAAATTCAAAACTTGCGCTGGACGTCTTCCAACTGACTTCCGCTTCCACGTTGCTTTCTTGTCATGAGGGATGCTCAAGCATCACTGAGCTACCATCCCGCCCGTGGGGTATTTCTTAACCATATATATGTTTAAATTTATTTGAATTGTAACTATGGTTACGCTAGTGGAGAAAAGGGTCGGGGCTTAGCCCCAAACCCCGGTGCATACACCATACGACTCTTACATAAAACATTTGGCACGGGTATTGTACTTACAATGTTAGCCCGGAAGGCGCGGGAATGGTGCCACATGACTGTTTCATATGACCCTAGAGTGTGGAAGTTGCAACGGATCTGGTAGGTGCTAGATTTCAGGTTGGTGCTAGGCCAAATGGCCCATGCGACCATTACCTCCGTCGGGGATTGGGGGTCGGCGCAAACAGTCCTACAATTCCACCCGTTTTGCGGGATTGTTGCGTGTGTTGGGTTTTGGCACGAAAAACACACAAAGGTGAGCAGGTACAACAAGCTTGAAGGGAAAAACTTCCAAGAGGTGTAACTTATTTTTTATTTGGCCAAACCAGGTGCAAGAAAAGCCTAGACATGGGTTTTTGGATGTTTTGGAGCCATTGGAGCCATCTATTTTGTATTATGAGCACTGTAAAAGCACTTTTTAAGCATAATGAAAATGATCCAAGGGAAGCTGGACTAGGAGATGTAGCCCAAGAGAGGGGTGAACTCATTTATCATTTGTTGTGTTATGTGTTCATTTTTTATGGTTTTTTTATGTCTGATATGCTTCTCATGATTAAGTAAAAACTCATTAAACTTATGTGTTATTAACTTGATCCAATTTCCCAAACACATACCATTTTTACACTTGCGATTTAAAAGAAAACAAACCCATTTCAATTTCAGATCAACCAGCCCGTCATCAGGAATTCCCATTTTGTTTGGGCGGGTGGGCATGTACCTCTTATAGGGTGGCCTTATCTAATATCAGGACCTTGAGATTTGGGAGACAACCAGAGCTAAGTATTGCGTTAAGTTAAATTCCCTTCATCACAGGATGTTCTGGTAAAGAAAAAACAGAAAAACAGAAATCTGGTACAAGAGTAGTAGAGAACCTGCATGCACACTAAAATCTCATGCGTAATTAAATGTTTAACCTCAAAATTCCAAAATATTGAGGCTTCATAATTTCGTAAAATAAAAACAAGATATTAAAGTTAATGCGAAAAACCAAATGAAAGAAGGTGGTCCCTTCTCAGAGACCAAATTACTACCACAGTGATTCTGGTTTCAACTATTTCCATCTTCTCGTCCTGTGCTAGAATTATAGCCATGTCGGATTTATAAATAAATACTCTTTGTATCTCCATAATCTACCATTTTAGAAGTATTTTGTCAAGGTGAAACAAATGGAACCAAACTGTCAACAACCTTAGGACTTGGAAGGAAGCTAGAGTTTCCTTTAAATATGGATTCTTCACTATATCTTCATCACTCTATAGAGAAACAAACAGATAAATAATCTTGTTAAATAAACTGATAAATTATCATGTTATTTCTAAGTTAGCTTAGATTCACATTTATACCATGCTTCGTAGATGAATTGGACATGCAATCATATTAATTTTTTGTCGGCATAACAATTGATTGATATTTTAGCTTGAGCGATCCACAACAAAAATGAAAGAAAACATACTAATGTACAAACAGGGAGTATTACTAAAATCATGTTATCTGGTGGATGCTAATCATGTTAATCAGCTTCATCAGGTCTGCTACACTGCAAAGACAGAGAGTTGTTCGAAAATGCCTAAGATACTTGCTAGTCCATGCGTGAAGACACATGCTCTCTCGATCATTTCAAAATATTTTTAATCATTACACTTTGATTTCAGATATTGTCAATCATTACATGTTATATAAAGTTTTATGTGCAATTTGATTTTTTCCTTTTTTTTTTAATAACATAATATAACCTGTAGATAATTTATGTTGATGTACAATATGAATGCATGGTAATGCACAATTGGATGGTTGTTTGATTATGGAGTTAAATGAAGTATTATTCTTTTGATTTATGTAAAACTATGTTTTCACGCAAAGCTTTTTTATTCATGCTATCGAAGTGTGGTTGACCACTTCAAATGTGATGGAAGACTGCAGTCACAATGAAATATGCTTTAGTAACTCTGAATTTCTTCTCGAGAGGTCGTACTATTGTGTGTTGGCATTTGGGATACACCCAGTGTTGATTAGGACACTCAATACCACTTTACACTAGAGTTCGCATCGAGAGATGTACACTTTTTTTAATATATTGGTAGATCAGGAAGCTCCAACCAACATAGTAAATATCTGACCCATTCTTTATAGGTGCAAAACTTCTTCTCTTGCAAGAGGTAATGGAGATATGTTACATTCCTTCTCTTTTAGTTTGTACTATGAGAATGCTTCTATTCCTTCTCTATTTGTTTCTTCTTGTCATTCCCTTTGTGTTTTCTACAGTTCAATTATCTAATCATTCCTCATCTAAGCAATGCTTCTGATCAAGAGGTTGAGCGTGGATTCGAGTCCAAGATTACTACTTATGATCCCTCCCAATCATTGCCTACTAACTGAAAACCAAATGTTTCAATCCACAAGTGGAAAAGTATCATGTGCAGTAGGAACAAAGTGGTGTTATTAAATGTTTCAAGCATGGGATTAGAAGGTACAATATCTCCTCTTCTCGGCAATTTCTAGTTTCTCATAATACTTGACCTCAGCAATAACAGGATCAACAACAGTTTTCATTGTCTCATTCCCTATCAATTAGAAAGCCTCTTTCGATTACATAGGTTTATCCTTGATATGAAACAACTCCAAGGTTCCATTCCACCCACACTAGGTGGATGTCACATTTTAACGAGGTTGTATTTGTCCACTAACAATCTAAGAGGAAACATTCCCTCATAATTGTGTTCTCTCCAAATTACAATAGAATAACTTAGGAAAGAACAATTTGTCAGGTACAATTCCCAAATAACCTATTTGTGAAACATGTCCTCTTTGATCTACATAAATTTGAAAAATAACCATCATATAACAAAATATAATATATAACAAAATAAATAATTATCAAACAAATTTTTAAGGACTACCTACATGAGAAGCATTTTGGGTATAAGCATCTATAGGACCTCTGAATCAAAAGGAAATGATGCAACATGTTCCAATCTAAGAGGGGCCATTTCTCTACAACAGGAACACATTATTGTTATACAAGATAAAATCACAGATTTAAGAACAAACAAATCAAAGGAAACCTTGAAGTTTGAACTTTTGGTTTTGGTTTAAAATGGTTGACTACCTACTTTTTTTTTTTTTTTTAAGGTTTCCCATTTTTTTCTTTTAAATGTAATGAATCATCCAAACTATATAACTGTCATCATCTATCCCTTTTTGTGTTTGACATAAAATTTTACAAAAACCGTGAAGTTTGAACTTTTGATTTTGGTTTAAAATGGTTGACTACCTATTTTTTTTTTCAAGGTTTCCCAGTTTTTTTCTTTTAAATGTATTTTAAATGTAATGAATCATCCAAACTATATAACTGTTACCATTTATCCCTTTTTGTGTTTGACATAAATTTTATAAAAATTATACTTTTTCATATATTGTGCGTAATAATGATTACTGGAAACTTTTGATAAAATAAACAAGGCATATTTTAATGTATTTCATAATTTGTTTACAAATTTGAATAACTTAGTGATTGTAATTGTGAAATTATTTTTAAATTTAATGATATGAATATGAATATTTATCATTAAAAAATAAGTATAAATGTGAATTAATTATTGAAAAGAAAAACATTAAAATTTTATTACTTACTTAAAATTAATTATTGAAAAACAAAATATTAAAATTTATAAATAATTTTCTTTTCATTATATTACTAAGTTAGGATTAATTATTAAAAAACAAAATATTAAAATTTATACTATCATTTTTTTTATAAAGTTCTAAATGGTTTTATTTACTCTGAAGATTTATGAAGTTCTAAATCTAGATTGATGATGATTGAGATTGTTCATATAATATAGCATTATTTCCTCATATAGCAATTTTATTACTCAGTTTTATTACTCGAAGTTCTAAACCTACATTGATTATTGAGATTGTTTATGTGATATAGCTTTATTTCCCCATATAGCAAAATCACCTAAGATATTCACCAGATATGGGCATTTGCAACTCTTTTTACTCAACACTTAGCAAAAGGTGCACTTGAATTCACTGGTAGGTTATTTAATTAAATGAAAAAAACTGAACTGTTTAACTGTTGATGCATTATATTTCTATGTGTATTCAGTGGAAATTAATGCCCCAAGCAACACTATGATTTGTAAATACCTCTAAGACAAAAGGGCAGGAAATACCTCTAGGAAATGTGTATCGGTCTGGTTGAATTTGTGATGTGGCGACGTGTTTTATTCTTATTATCAGTCCTTCAGATCGTATTAAACTGACGTTACAATCCCCAAACAATAGATTCAACTAATCCGTTTCTACGAGCAAGAGGAGCGATCACATTATTTTAACAATAATACTTTAAATATATTTAAAAAGCTTTCCAACAATAATACTTTAAATTTATTTAAAAAGTTTTTCAACAATAATATTTTTATAATAAATTAATGTTTAATACTTCATAATAAATAAATATTTAAAATTTTATAATAAATCAATTTTTATTTAATAAAAAAATCAAACCATATTAACATAATAAATTTTAATAATACTTAAACTATATTATATTAATTTAAATTGTAGTTCAAATTGTATTCATCCATAATTATGGCACATATAAAGTGTAATCTCCCTTTGTAAAAAAAAAACACATAATAAATTTTAATAATATTTAAACTATATTATATTAATTTAAATGGTAGTTTAAATTATATTCATTCATAATTATGCCACATATAAAGTATAACCTCTTTTAAAAAAAAACACAAAGCAATGAATGTGATTAGTTAACTCTAACTATGAGTATAAGTATGAGTATGGAATAGTTGTTTTGATTTTCCTTATTTATTTATATATTCGTCGAGCCAACGGTGAGCAAGTGGAAATAACTTTTTATAAGAAAAGGAGGCGTTGAACCCTCCTGGCCCAACCCCGGGACACTCCAAGATCCTTTTTCGAACCTAATATTTAAACTATGTTATATTAATTTAAATGGTAGTTTAAATTATATTCATTCATAATTATGCCACATATAAAGTATAACCTCTTTTAAAAAAAAACACAAAGCAATGAAGGTGATTAGTTAATTCTAAGTATGAGTATAAGTATGAGTATGGAATAGTTGTTTTGATTTTCCTTATTTATTTATATATATACTTTTAAATTGATAAGATTAAGCTTATGATTATTAAATCCAATAAGATTCCTTATGATATCTTAGTATATGATAACAACAACTTGGAGGAAGTGAATTCATACAAATATTTTGGAATTGATATTTACCAAAAACTCAATTGGAATTATCATTGAGAAAATGATTATTGGGGGATGGAAAGCTTATTATGGACTTGAAAACAATTGTAAATCAACTGATATTTGGAGTTGTGATAAGAAGAAACTTCTCTTTGAGACTCTTGTTACACATGTTATTCTTTATGGATGTGAAGTCCAGGGTTGTAGTATCTCTCGTGAATCCCGGAGAAAGATAGAACAAATACAAAAGAATTTTATAGCCTATAATCTCATAATTAAAGGAAATACACCCTCTATCCCATCCTCCTCTTAGAAACAAGTCTCTCCCCCATTGAGAGCATGGCTATGTCTAGATACCTAATGTATAAGAACAAGTTAAACAACATAAAAGACAAGAGGCTTCCTGAAATTGCTTCAAAATCGATTCATAACAACCATCGACTCAAGCGAGGATGGCATAAAGATGTTCGGTCTTGGCTAAACTATTGGGGAATCAATTCCTAAAACGCCATGGGATGAAATAGTGTGTCACCTTTGTCACACTAAGAAGGTTGAAGATGAAAAGCACATTCTCTTAGATTGTCCAGCCTATACCCATATCAGATCTCATTTTCAAAATATTTGTCACACTACCAACATTCCTAACCTCTTAACTCAACAAAAGTATGGTGATCTTGAAAAGCTTCTCTTAATACTTTTCTAGCACAAAAACAAAATTCTAAAAAATCTCAAGTAATCATTTATCCTATTAAGATCTGATAGACCAATTGAGTAATCATTAATTATATATATATATATATATATATATATTATTTTAAATTATTTGTATTAATATTTTATTATTTTTCTATTTAAATTCATATAAATTAATAATCTATCCATTTTAAATTTAAAAAAATTATGAATATAACATATATTTTAATAAAAAATATTTAACTTAATAATAAATTCAATTAATGTGAAATATACTTTGAATATATATTTTTTTAAATATTAGGTTTACCTAAATAAATTTAGTTCATCAATAAATTTTGAATTTAAAATTGTTTAAAAATTATTTATTTAATATTTATAATTTCAACCGTCGGATGGGGTGACAACATGTCATCTTCTGCTATGAACACAACCATCCATGAGACACGTGGTTGGAGAACGCAACACACGAGGTTAGCGCTGGCACTCGGACATTCATGTTGTCCATAAGAGCCATAAAAATGTAATGGCATTTAGGCAATCTCTTTGAATAACGATCTAATAGGCATCTGTCCCTGGTCCACTCGTGATAGCAACGACATCATAACTAGATTTAATATTGATCGATCTATATTTAACTTGGATCTACGCATACAAGTTAATAGTATTTGTAGTTGCACTATGTTGATGAGAATGTCCCCACTCTCTAGAGATTGGGTAAAGTTAAGATAAATAAAACACCTATGACTATAATGTAATGAAACACATGGAAAAAGGTGAGAGGCATCCTATGAAGAATCCATATGACCACATCGAAGAGTTGGTGGTACTTTTTGAGGTAGAATATGCATGACCAAAAGAACCCTGAGTTAAATGGGTATGTGCCCACAAGGAAACATATCATTGAGCTCATTGCACTCTTAAACTTCCTACTCCAAATTCATCTGGTCTCTTTGGTATCCATCATCGTGGCCTCTGAGTGCCCCCTGAAGAGTACTATTGACACTTCAACCATGAAAATGTTATGAATGGTATCCATCATCGTGGCCTCTGAGTGCCCCCTGAAGAGTACTATTGACACTTCAACCATGAAAATGTTATGAATGGCCAGGATTGTCCCAACAACATCACTCCAACATTATATGTACCATCAACTGCACACCTAGCATTATGTGGGAAACATAATGAGTGCCTCGCTTCATATAACTAGTGTGTGATTTTTGTTATGAGGATAAGTTGACGTTAATGTAACAAAGGAGATAATGATCTTAACATATTGGATTTATGCCTATAGATATCTTTGTGAAAATAAAATTCCATGTGGTGTCCACTTAAAACAAATACTATGGTCTACCAATATAGGTACACAAATTTATGTTAAATTAAATTAATATAGCTAGATGAAATTTATTTTACAACTTAGCCTAATAATGGTACCATTACAATATAAGACAATTTTCGTTTTATATTGCTGTAAATTCACATTTACATTTGGACCCTTTCTTTGGGTTATTTTCTTTCTTATTTTCTCAAATTCATTTTCTTAGTTAGTTATGGACTCTTTATTCTTTCTAGCAACCAAGGGGAAGATGGAAAATTTGTTGAGGAACATACAGAAACCAAAGAGAATTTGAACAACTGGAAATAAAGAAGGAGCAACAATGTGTACAACGTCAGCTATGGAATTTATCAGGGACTAATGGATTTTTTCGCCTTTAACTATTTTGTGGTGTCCAAAAAATAAATTGATCTAGGGGAGAGGTGTTGGTAGACGGGAACACTAACTTTAGAGATGTAGCATTTACATAGAACCACTTTAGACTTTCAAAATTTTCCTACATATGCATGGCATATGCCCCAAGTAAACAAGTGAGGTCTTGCCAAATTCACACTTAGACATATTCAAGAACAACTTCTCTTTCTGTAAGACATCTATTACTTGTTTCACATGCTTGACATGCTCTTCACGTGACTTGCTAAAAACCAAGATATCATCCAAGTAAACAATCACACAATCATCAAGAAAACGTCTCAACACATCATTCATAACTCTCATGAATGTAGCAGGAGCATTACAAAGACCAAATGACATTACCATCCACTCATACAAACCTTGCTTGGTTTTGAAAGTTGTCTTTCATGTATCTCCCTCAACAATCCTAATATGATGATATCCACTTCTCAAATCCAACTTAGTAAAATATTTGGCATCCTTTAACTGATCAAGCAAATCATCAATACGAGGAAGAGGATAATGATTCTTTACTGTAATCTTGTTCAAGGCTCTGAAATCAATGCACATGTGCCATGTACCATCTTTCTTTGGTACTAAGACAATCAATGACCCACATGGCAAATTTCTTTTCTGAATAACCCCTTTGTCAAGCAACTCTTGGATTTGTTTTTTAATTTCTGCATTCTCCATCACTGACATCCTGTACATACCAATGTTTGGAAGAGGACAATCATGTTGCAAAGAAATCTCATGTTGGACTCCTCTTTTTGGAGGTAATCCTTTTGGTTCCTGAAACATCTCACCATGAGCATCAACAACCTCATATAAATCAGATTTTAGTTTTGATTCACATCCTTGGAAGGCTTCCTTTTCAACATTCTCTTTTGGTTTTATCATCAAGAGAACAAAATTCTTACTAACATTCACTAATCTCTTCATTTGTCCATAATTTACAAGTGACATGTTCATCTTCTTTGTTCTCAACTCCATTTTTAAACAAATGATATTTGTTCTCATGTATATGAAATATATCTCTCCTATCATACAAATATGGACTTCCCAAAACAATACCACATATATCCAATGGAATGACATCAAGATTACCTCATCTATAAAGTTTGCAGTAATGGAAAATCTGAGTTTACACCTTCTTGTTACATGCAACTTTGCATTGTCACATATCCATCCTAAAGAGTATGGTTTTGGATGAAGTGTTGTCTCCAAGTTTAATTTCTTTACTGTATCTGCAGATATGAGGTTTTCTTGTAAACCACTATCAAAAAGTGTGTCTATTTTGGTATGTTTTGAAATCACCCTTATGTGGAAAATCTCTATTCTTTCTTTTTCATGTTGAGTTTAATTAATGGTAGAATTTGAAGAACTAGTGCTAGCAATGGATTCCTTACCTTTATATCCCATGGCTGTAATCTTTGTCTCATCACCGGAATCTGAACCCAAATCATGTTGGGTAGTTGCAACAGTCTTTGGATTCCCTTTGTTGTTGAACTTTTTGGGTCTCATCTCAGGATGAAGTTTCCAACAATGGTCTTCATCATGGTCATCCTTAGAACAATGCTTGCATGTCATTTTTTCTCCATATTTCCTCACTGAAGCATTCTTTTTTCCTTTTCCCTTGAACTTTCCCTTTCCTTTATCTCCATTAAAGAAAGGTTTCTTGCTGCCCTCTTGAGGAACATTCTTTCCTCTTGCTTCTAAATGAGTATCCTGCACACATACTTCATCTAGATTTGTAGGGTTAAACATAAGTATGGTATGTCTCAAATAACTATGCAATCCTCCAATGTATTTGAGAAAAGTATCTTGTGAAGACAAATCTACACCCAAAACCAAAACTCTTTTCCTAAACTCTTGAGTAAAGCTTTGAACATTTCCCCCCTTAGCTTGTCTAAAATTTTGCCAATCCATTATAGATTTCTACATGTATTCTAATGGATAAAATTGTCTTCTGATTGCAACAATAAATCATTCTGAGAGGATAAAACTTTACCATGTTTCTTCATGTCCTCTTGAGTTTTGGCTTCCCACCAAATTAGTGTTGCACCTTCCAATCTAAGAGAGGCAAACTGATCTTTGGTTTCATAATATTGGATCCTTTGTATCCTACAATACACCTCTATTTGACGAACCCAGTTGTCCAACCTTTCTGCATTCACCTCTCCATTGTACATAGGCAATTCAAATTTAATATCAATCTTAAGTAAAGGAGTATGTGTTATAGTTTTACCATGTTCCTTTGGAGAAATAGGAGTTGGTTGTGAAATAGTAGAGGAAGAAGAAGATGGAGGTGAAAGAGGTGGAGTGCCACCATTCCCTCCATTCTCTTTTGGAGTGTTTTCCCCATGGTCTCCATCATCTTTTGGAGGATTATAACTTTCACCCTGCAATCTTGCATTCCTTTCATCAATAACACTTTCACCATTTCAGCCATGTCAAAGAAATCTTTCCTGAAAGTTTCCTCTTCTGAAGAAAGGTGCTTTTGACTCTCCATATGAGCCATGCTTGGTGAATGTCTCCTTGAAACCTGAGGTGAATGTGAAACTCTCCTTCTTGAAATCTGAGAACTTGGCTCCACAAGTTGTCATTCTCCTCTTGTGAGCTTCAACCTTGTAAGCATCAAAAAACAACACTTGCACAAACAATCAAACCCTCAAACCTGTGCTCTAATACCAACTGATCTAAAATTGAAATGGGTTTGTTTTCTTTTAAATTGCAAGTGTAGAAATGGTATGTGTTTGGGTAACTGGATCAAGTTACTAACACATAAGTTTAATGAATTTTTACTTAATCATGAGCAACATATCAGGCATATAAAAACCATAAAAAATGAATACATAACACAACAAATGATAAAGGAGTTTACCCCTCTCTTGGGCTACATCTCCTAGTACAGCTTCCCTTGGATCATTTTCATTATGCTTAAAAAGTGATTTTACAGTGATTGAAATACAAAATAGATGGCTCCAATGGCTCCAGAACGTCCAAAAACCCCTATCTAGACTTTTCTTGCACTTGGTTTGGCCAAAAAATGAAGAAGTTACACCTCCTGGAAATTTTTCCCTTCAAGCTTGTTGTACCTGCTCGCCAAATTGTACTCTCTATGTGACTAACTCGACCTATGTGTGTTTTTCATGCCAAAACCTAGCACACGCAACAATCCCACAAAACGGACGAAATTGTAGGACCATTTGCGTTGGCTCCCAATCCCCGACAGAGGTAATGGTTGCATGGGCCATGTGGCCTAGCGTCGACCTGAAATCTAGCACCTACCAGATCTATTGCAACTTTCGCGCTCTAGGGTCATATGAAACGGTCATGTGGAACCATTCTCACACCTTCTGGGCTAACACTGTGAGTACAATCTCATAAAGGTTTTATGTAAGGGTTGTATGGTGTGTGCGTCAGGGGTTGGGGCTAAGCCCCGATCCTTTTCTCTGCCAGCAAAACCATAGTTACAATTCAAATAAATTTAAACATATATACGGTTAATAAATACCCCACGGGAGGGTTGGTAGCCCGGGCCCTACCAAACCTTTGACGTGTCCCCCAAAGTTCGGGGGTTTGACCCCCACAAACTTCACCACATTTTACACACTCGAGGGGTGCCACGTGGCACCAATTACTAGCCAAAAATATGGCACGTGTCAGCAGCTGATTCATCCATGTGTTTGCCACATAGCCTGCCTAGTTAGCCTACCAACTCATCACTGTCATGTCACTATACAGTCGTACGAACTACACAATTAGCTGCCATGCCAACATTGTACGGAATGTACGAACTGCATAGTCAACAAAATTTTGCTTGTACGACAAAATGAACAGAACACAATATCTCACTCATACGATGTATGTTTGAACCGTTCAAGTTGCGTTAGGATAGTGAGGACGAGGCCTATGCACGTGTCCATTTTGAAGCAATTCCGAGCATTTTTATTTTTGAGCAAAATTTGATCCCCTGGATCACTGGCTCATGGAGGGCTATTAGTTATATGGGTGGGAAGCCTAGCAGGAAGGATTCTATTGGCCCCATAATCAGCAGGTAAGTGTGGGTGGGTAAGGTTGGACATGATGTTGGGTTGGTCCGACCATATAAGGTTGGATTCGGTAATGAAGGCGGTTTTGATCGGGTAATACTTCTACCAATGTGTACTCAATCCCATATCCACTTATCAAAGGTCTTGCATTACTATGCTCCCTACGAACAAGCGAAAGATAAAAGGACCTACATAACACATACTTGTTTATGCTACGAAGATGTGACATTTAGATTTGACAAATTAGGAATACGTCGGCTTGGTATACCACCTAGTAAGTATGTTTGTAGGCATTACTAAATTAACCCCTGAGGAACCCAAGCAAGGAATGACTCTTTGATCAGGCCTGACTAACAACGATTTTATTATATATCAATTGAAACCAAAAGCGAAGGCCCCAGTACATGCATTCTTTCAATAGATGAAATTGGGAGTAGCCCGCATACAAGCCTGGTTTCTTGGCTATGTTATCAAAACAAAAAATAAATATTTGTATTTCCAACACACCTGAGCACATCACAACACCTCTATGCAACCCAAGGCAATGCCTAGTAAGTAGCCTCTCACATTATCTTCACATTATCTTGAAGAAGTGAACAAAAACAACATTACTGTGGCAAGGAATGACATTGTTAACTTGCACAACGGAACCATTAATATTGTCATTATGAATTTTTTTATAAGTTCAGAGGCTTATAACATAATAATAATAATAATATGCTCATGGAGAATAGAAATCTGCCTTGATCTAGACTCTATTTTAATAGGCTATTGATCTGGATTTTATGAGCAGAACGAAATAAATACAGATTATTAAAATATTCTTAACACAAAAT
>ML845062.1:17520-37039 GCA_009831015.1 Picea engelmannii
GGAATCTGTGGTCACCCATGACCATTAGATTAGTAGGAGAAAGTAGGGTGTTAAATGCCTTACCACTTTGTTTTCCTGTGTCTTCGTGGGTAGCGAAGAGTTTAGGACCATAGATCCCCAAGGTTCATGAGAGCATATAGACCGTGGATCTTTCCCATGCCCAGGGAGTCGTGGAAGAAAGCATGGGTAGGAACCATTATGAGTCGTCCGATTAACGGAGGCCATGTGTCGAGAGATCTCCGATTTCGGGGAATCGGGATTCCTGTTGACAAGAGTTCAAGATTTTCCATGGTGAAAACCTCGAGACGGATCTGAGTCGTCTGATTAATGGAGGCCATGTGTCAAGAGATCTCCCATTTTGGGAAATTGAGAATCACAAAATCGGGATTCCTGTTGACAAGAGATCAGGATTTTCCATGGTGAAAACCTCGGGATGAATCTGAGCCGTCCGATTAACAGAGGCCACATATCGAAAGATCTCCCATTTTGGGAAATCGAGAATCGCGAGATCGGGAGTCCTTGCGACAAGGGATCAGGATTTTCCTAGGTGGAAACCCTGGAATAGCGGTGGACCGTCTGATTTAAGGAGGTGACGTGTTGAGAGATTACCCGTTTCGAGAATCGAGGATTTGAGATTTCTGCTGACAAAAACTTGGGCTCTTGCCTTGACAAATCTTGATCCATAATGTCGATACAATAGTATGTGGCTAAGTCCCAATGGATGGACAAGATTCCTTCAGGAAATATCAGGGTCCATAATGACCGTCTGATGTGAGGAAGAGATGTCAGTTTTATGCTAGGGCACGAGCGCGCATTAGGGTAAGTATCAAACCGATATGGATGGACAGAGTCCACACACCCAGATCTACGGCTGAGGATGCATTCCATAGCCACCTTTCCATTCTGCCTTTAATGGGGGGGAGTGTCTGGAATTGGACGCGCAACTCTTGAACAGTCGAGATTAATTCATCATGATCAACGACGCTCAAGCAGATTCTGGACCCCCCTTTCCATTCCTCCTTTAATTAGGGGGGGGGGGGTCTGGAATAGTGTGGCGTATGAAGTGGGGTCCCTCCTGTCATGTCGACCACCATGTCGCATTTCTGTCTCTGCCACTTGTATTCCACTTAACCGCACAATGGGGCCATTTCTCATTGGCTGTTCTCTGGCCCTGTTGGGATTCATTCCTATTATCCATTTACTAACCCTGTAGGGGTTTGTCCCCATTGCCTGATCGCTAGCCCTGTCGGGGTTCAGCGGTTTCCAAGTCAAATGAATCGACCTCACTGTAGCACTGAGGTGCGAAATATGAAAGAGGTATTGCATTTATTAGGACTGTGATCATGGCCCGCAACCACAAGGGAGTGGGGAGAGAGAAAGAGCTAGCTTACGCTGGTCCTCCATGGATGTTTAGGGCTTCTGATTTGGTAGAAGACCAGAAAAATCCGATTTAGGTAATGGGTATGTGACACCCCTACTATCCTGGAGTTCTGCAATCTCTCAGTCTCTGGATCTTTCCTTGTCTTGAGTCGGATTGACTCTTTGGGTTCCTCTTTGAACCCAATTCAGCTAAACTTTTTCCTCTTTTTCCATAGGTCCTGTGATACCCACACCCTCTTTCTGTGCACTTTGGGCACTCTTCGCTTCATGAGAGCTAGCACCTTTCCACTAGCCCCTTCTTTGCATGAGTCATCAGGATATGTTTTCACGTGACCCCATGATTCCATATTAAAACTCATGCACCTTCAATCCCCCGAAATGTTTTGGGACCATCAATCTCCCAAACTTGACCATACCTCTAGATTAACGGTTCATATTTGTCCTCTCCAAATACTACAGACCAAATTTGGTTCATCTGAATCAACGAACGATATCTTTTCGCGATTCTAGACTTCGGAGTTTTGAAGTCTCAAACCCTCACTACCTTCATGTTCAAATATTTTGAAGTTAATGATATGTTTCCATGTGTCCTCCTCAATCAATGGTTGTGCTTCCACTTCAGGTCTTTGGCTTCCTCATCCATATCAATGATCCAAATTGTTGCCTCCTCAATCAACGATCGATATCCTCTTTGGCTCTTCTAACATTTCTCCCTCTTATTTATTTTTCTCTGAAGTCCTATATCTGGTGCCATGTGTCCTCCTTCACATCGACGTCTCTTATCATTTTTGGGACTTTGGCCTTTGGCGTTCTCAAATCGCAACAACCACAAATCTCCGAAGTCAAATATTCTAGAGTGTTGGATCTTCTGACACCTTTCCTCTCTTGATCCAACAAGTTTTCAATGCCTATCTAATGGGGTGAATATACGTACTCCACGTGTCCCTTCATAGATCAACGACCCACGTTCTTCCTTTGGGATCAACGACCCTTAATCATTTCAGCCTTCGATGCTTCGAAACTTTCTGAAACTTCTTTCCATAAAAACCTCAGAATGTAATCCTCCTGAGTTTACAATCTAGTGACACCTGTCCTCTTCCATATCAATGGATATCATTCATTTTGGCCTTTCAGGCTTTGACGATGTCATATGATGCAAGAGAATTGCTCCACCTCAACAATGTGCCAACATGTCAACACACATATGCACAATGGAGAAAGGGAGTGTCACCAACCCTCCCAATTTTAAATTTTAAATATGATCCTATACAAATTTCATTTTGTAAGGATGATAAATGCTAGGTCATGCCTTTGTACAGGTAGTGGATAGGGTTTCCTTAAATGGTTACCCGTGGCAAGTCCAGATCATAGTCATATCTGGATAAACATTTATGTAATGATTCATAGAGGTATGGTGTCGTAACTGATACAGTGATAGCACTAAGGTAGTAGAAAGGATAACCTCGTAGAGCCCTCTTTTGTAAAAAAGAAGGAAAACTTGAGAAAGAGATCTCGGGTAGAGGGGTATTAGAAGTAGAACTCAAGATAGAGTTAGATTAGGAGAACTTGAGAGAAATGAAACTCTGTTACAGTCTAGTTTTTGTAAACATCTATATAGACACACAAAGATAATAGAAAATCAGCTTTTCCTGCATATCATGTGTTTATGTATTTGTATTCATTTTTATGTTTGTATATGTCATTCATGTTGTGAATGTATGAACTGGTGAAGTATTGTATGAGTTTCAATTGTTTCTCATCTTAGAGTTTTAGAGTGCAAGGAGTACACATTGTCTGTAAGGAGTGCGTTGACAGAGGTGAGTTAACCTCAGGAAAGCTTAGGAGAGATATCATTGAACCTTCACCAATAGAAGTGCAAGGAGTGCACAGGAAGAAATCTGTAGTCAATTTGGAAGGAAACAAAGTTACTGAACACTCTGTAAGGAGGAGCTCTGCAAGGTGTGCATCGAGCAAGGAGAACGCCATGAGGGGGAGAATAATTTATTTTCAAGAAATCCTTCGGATGTGAGTTTGACAAAATCCCAGAAATGCAAGGTGTGCATGGGAGATCTAAACCTTTGAAGGGGAAAATATCAGAAGAGATAACGCAAAGAGTGCATAGGAGACAAACTTATTCTAATTCCTAAAGCTCAAAAGGGATACCACTTTCAAAGGCAAAGACGAGATCTAGGAATATGATTCGTAGGAGGAGCAAAGGTCGAAACCTTTGAAGACTGACGAAATATTCTAAGACAGGAGAAATCAAAAGCTCAGGAGGAGGAGCAACATCAACCATTGGATTGGTTGTAAGGAGAAGCCTGGTCCATTGGATCAGTGCCTAGTGAACAAGGATAGTGCAGGAGAAGAGAACAGATCTCATCCATTGGATCTAAGCACAGAGGTTCAAACATCATTGGATCTGGGAAGAAGTGCACGTGATTTAACTCTTTGTGTACACACAGGAGAGAGGACGTGCTAAAGAGCCGAAGTCCTAAAAACCATTTGAGACCAACAATCAACTAGAAGGACACGTGGTACGAATATATTGATTTTAGATGGAAAAACTCTGGGAAGAATGAGCACACAGAGAATTTGAAACTTTCAAAGCTCGAAGAGATGAAGAGATGAAATGAATATGGATCGTTAGATTCAGAGGGAATACATGCTAATGGTTCATGAGATCCATAAGGAGGTGGAGGTGTAACATTGAAATACCCAAAGCCCGAACAGTCGAAGAGCTGAGGGTCATCGATCTACAGAGGGGACACTTGTAACCAGATCGTGAGCTCCAGGGAAATTTACATTGGAGTTTTAGTTTGAGATTTTAAACTACCAAATCATGAAGCCCAAAGAGAAACTGAGTCGTAAGATATAGAAAGGGAACACGTGGCGAAAGATCATGAATTATGGGTGAAGTCATTCTAGGAGAACATGAAGGAGAAAGGTTTGATATCATCAAAGCCCGAACAACTGAAGTCAATGATAACCATTGATTTGGAAGAGGATAGGTGTCACCAGATTGTGGACTTCGGAGGATTGCACTCCGGGGTTTTATGGAAATAAGTTTCGAAAAGTTCTGAAGTGTCAAAGGCCAAAATTATTAAGAGTCATTGATCCCAAAGGAAGAACATGAGTCATTGATCTATGAAGGGACATGTGGAGGATTGAGATTCACCCTGTTAGACATCCATTGAACAACCGTTGGATTAAGAGAGGACAAGTTTTAGAAGATCTATCACTTTGAAAGATTTCAATTTGAAGATTTGTGGTTTTGAGATTAGAGAACGTTGAAGGCCAAAGTCTCGAAAATGATGAGAGTCATAGATATGAAGGAGGACACCTGGTGCCAGATCTAGTACTCTAGAGAAAAAGAAAGAAGGGGGAGAAAGGTCTGAAGAGACGAAGAGGATATCGATTGTTGATTGAGGAGGAAATAATTTGGATCGTTGATCTGGATGAGGAAGCCAAATAATTGAAGAGGAAGTAGATTCGATGATCAATGATGATGTGTGGTAGAAAATTGTTAACTCTAGAATATTTGAGTATGAAAAGATACTTCAAAACTCTGAAGTTGGTAATCATGAAAAGATCTCCTTCATTGATTCAGAGGAAGCGTACTTGGTTTGTAGGATTTGGAGAGGACAAATATGAACCGTCAATCCAGAGGTATCATCAAGATCAGGAGATCGATGGTCCTGAAACATTTCATGGGGTTGAAGGTCCATGAGTTTTAATAGGGAATTGTGGTGTCACACGAGAACGTAGCTCGAGGACTCGTGCGAGGAAGGGGCTAGAGAATGTGAAACGAAGAGTGCCCAGAGTGCGTAGATAGAGGGTGCGAGTATAGCAAGACTTGCACCAAAAGAGGAAAAAGGGACCTGTGTATAGTTGAATTGGGTTCAAAGAGGAACCCGAAGAGTCAATCTGACTCAGGACAAGGAAAGATATAGAGGCCAAGAGGTCATAGAACCCAAGGAGAGTAGGGAGGCTGCATCAAAAGTGTATATATTCATTCAACCCTTTCATTATGAAAAATTTCCAAAGTATGAATACTTCATTTGAAAAGAGTAAATTAGACATATACTTCATAAAAATAATTAGTCAAAAAAATATAGTCCTTCCAATTTTACCATAAAACTTCAAGGTCCTCATAAAGCTTGAATATCCTCATTTACCATTCTATGGAAATTTGGTAATGTTGATGGTGGAATGTTTTCATTTTCATTGTTGTTGTTGGATCCAAAATAGGAAATAGAAACTCGTATTCCACATTTGATGCTTTCTATAGCGGGAAAAACCCTCTACGGGCTACACAAAGGGCCTAAAGTGTAGGCAGAGATAACCGTCTAAAGTCTCCTACTTTTTATCACTATCCCAACATTACCCCACATTCATACATAAAATACAAGAGAGAGGGATCCAGTAGGCCTACCTTAAACTTTTCATCTGGTGTCAATCCCTTTGCGCTTGGTTGTTTCCTAACTGCAAATCTCCTCCCAAGGCTGACCTACATTTCATCAAAAGACAAACAAGAAACTACAAGCATGCATTCTACATATGGAATAGTGGGTTAGACATCATAAACAAGAAATGTAAACAAATCATATAAGTTTAAGACATCATTTGGGGGACGAAAAAATAACTTTTTCCTATTAATGTCACTAAAGTCACTTACAAAATGAGATGGACATTACTCCTCGAACTTGGTCCTGGTATTCTCTTCACCATGCACCAACTGCTTCCACGTATTCTTCTCCTCTTGAGTTCTCTCTTAGGGAAATGTTAAAGGCTTTACAATTGGGGCAAAGGGGGATTGATAAAATGGGCAGAGTTTCTTTGCTATTGTGCTTCTCCTTGCAATGGGACACAAACCCCTTCTTTTATAGGCCAAAAGGGATAGAAACGGTTGGGGTGACTAGATATGGGCATTCAAACGGTTAAGTAATGGCCCAGAAACTAGTATCCTATGCAAATTTCCACATTTCGCGATATTTTGTGAGTGTACGCGAGCTGTAGTGGCTGTTACATGTCAAAATTGCTAAGTGTCGCATTGTCCCTATCAATCGTCGTAAGTGTTGCATATTCCCTACGACTTTTGCAAGTGTCGCAAGTTGGCCACTAGTGTCGCAAACGATGTTTAGACATGATGCCAGGATAACGACACTAAGAAGGCACTTATAACACCTCAGATGACTGAGTTGGAAGAGGAAAACTAGTTTACTGGAATCAAATAGCTCTTGACACCTGAAAGAGACCCTGAAACATTGGTTTGGAGGGGGAACGCTCCCCTACTACAGCTGCAGAAGCATTGGCGCTCCTCTGCCATGCTTCAAGGAGCATTATAACGCCCCTCAGACCCTTCTGGAGGAGCGCTTCTCATCTTGAGAGCGCTGGCGCTTTCCCAAGGCTCACCAGGAGCGCTACAACGCTTTGATGCCTGTTCTGAGGGAGCGCTCCCTATTCTGGGTCAATTGTTAGCCCATTGAGGAGAATAAGGGGAGGATCATTCGATATTAGGAGGTAGTTGTGCTCGAATTCTTGGTTTCATCAAAATATCCCTGATCCAAGGAGAAGCTTCCCAACTGGTCCTAAACATAACTCAAGAGGTTAACCCCTTCCCAACCTATATAAACAGGCTCTATGATGGTGGAAAGGGGAGGAAGAATTGAACATATGAAACTTATGATCTTGGAGGAAACTGACAGTCAGCCAAAGGGGAGTGATCAGTGAAGCTGCTGTTATCCAGCTTGTGGATCTTTCAGGCAAGGGTTAGATGAAGAGGACTTGATGAAGTTGTCGCATTCACATCTACGATTGTAAGTATTGTTGTCGTTATTCTCATTAATATGACACGCTTGGCCTGTTTCTTTCTAGTTTGTGTTCGATGTCACATGAACTTATCATTTATTGATAGATCTATTTTCAAGCTAATGTCAATAGAGTAGTAAGTGCTCGTATCTTGTTTTGTCCACAGACCTCAGCGAGGAGCAAAAGGATTGGAGCGCAACTCGGAGCGTGCAGGGACAAACATCGATTAAAAGGTACTTCTGTTATCCTCCCTTCTCATGCATTAGTTTAGATATATTTGAAAGGAAGTCAGTGTCCATGTTAAGCATTTTTCTGTCTAGGGTTAAGGTCAAGCCTCAGAGGTGATCTACCTATCTGCAGGGATATTTTCCTACAACAGAAACTGGCGACTCCGCTGGGGAGATAGCCTCGAATCGAAACCTCTTGTTTGGATTTTTCTCCTCATTGACCTTGTTCTGTCCCTTTATTGTTTCATACCTGGTTCACCCCTCTTTGATTAGTTTCATGAAATGATTAGCTCCTTACCTTGTCACATTCAGCATACTTATCAAGCTCAGATCTGAAGTTTTGAAAATTTTTGACATTCCTGGGACTTTTAGACCTTGGCGCCCCTGACCTAGTGTTATTAGAACACCGATGCTTCTAATAGCCTTACACCGAGTGCTATAACACTCTTTGCCTTTGGCAACAGAGCGCCAGCCCCCTTTTGGCCAAAAAACCCTCCACAACTGTGTTTTTCAGGGTTTGCCTCTGTGGCTCCTTTGCTGAGTGATCTAGTGAGTCAATTTTTCTTCCTTTTCAGCCTTGACATCTATCGTTTTGAAGAATAGATACCTTGTTGATCGGATCTTGTAGCCTTCTTCACCATTTTTCATTGAGTTTTTCTGTTGAGTAAAGCTTGGAACCTATGCATTGCTTTTCTCTTCTCTTCAATTGAACAAAAACCCTGGTGAAGGTTATAAAAGGTCTACAGACCTCTATATCTTGATTTCAGTCGAGGTCATTGTTCTTCAAATCTCGCTTTTGGGTGTGAAGTTTGTTTTTTCTTTGATTGTTTGTTTTCTTTCGTTTTTCGTTTTGATTGCTACGAAGGGTGTATTATTTGTGACTTTTTCTTATGCTAGTTTGGTTTTAATTCATACCAAGAAGATAATTAGCAAAGATAAGCATTGTATTGTATTGATCGTCATCCATACACAAACAATTGAAGATATCTTCATGATTGATTGTGCATATTAGAAGGCATTTGAAAGTTTTTGCATCACATCAGGATTTGATTGAGAAGAGAATTGTTTGAGAGCATTCCATAGTTGTTCTTGTTAGTGAAAGAACTCTTTCTCTCCCTTAGCTAGATGTTTATCGAAAGGAAATGACTGTTTATCATGTTCGATGCATTCTTTGGGTCTGAGTCATAATTCCATTCGTTTCACTTCCATGCACCCCTTTGCGTAAAGAACAGCGATAAAAATCAACGCTAATTAAAACTTATCTAGAACTTTTTCTTTGCTAGGATCCTCCACCAACCGTAGAATAGGTGTAGTACTTTGGATTAGGCTGTGAGCATAACTCTCCAAATTTGTCAAAACAAACATTAGTATCCTGAGTTAGGGAGAGTAAATCTAGTTATCGTATAAGTCTGCCTGGGATCCCCCTCTCACACAGGGGTTACGCACGAGGTTGCATTCGGGTAAACTACAGGGACTAACCCTCCGTGGTTTAATTGATTGTGGTAGTTGGATCGTATTATGGGGATCACCTTGAGGTAAATCCACAATTACTGCGTGGAAGCTTCTTAGTTGGTTTCGGGCTTGATACCCTGCCCGTACCTTCGGATCGAATTGTCGACTGTTCCTACCCAGGGGCTGACTACGAATTGGTGACCTTAATGGCCATAATCTTTAGGTTCTTACACAAGGTGACGGTGACGGGAAGTCTCATTGTACCTGGAGAAGACATTGGTCAAACTCACTCGGGCTCCTTGGAGGGTAAATCCACAATTACTGTGTTGAAGCTTGCACCAAGGCGTAAGTCCGTTAAGCAGGTCACCATTGTAACTGTTCCACCCTATCCCCACCCCTTCTAGACTTGATCACGCGACGTTGGATTTCATCACCAACTAGTACGGTCATCAAAAGAAGGTCCTGTTTTCTTGGTTGTGATTCTTAGATTCTTTAGCGTGTGCTGTCTCTTTTCGTTAGTTGGCCATAGATTTCTTTCGTCAACTCTTTTCTTCCACCAACATCGACCCTCCATGACGCTCGTGGAGGCTACAGGGACTTTCTCCATAAAATATGGAAGGAGACACCCCTTTACCCCCTCATTCTACAGAGAAATCTCCTCAACAGAGCGAGGTTCAAAACACTACAACCTCTCAGGAAGAATTTCCCATCCCTTTGGAGAATTTTAGAATTGTCTCAGAATCCCCAGAAGCTTATCGCATTCCGGAGGGATATGAATGACAGATCCTCCACCTAAATTCCACTAGAGAATTTGTTGTTATAAACCCTTCTGACGCCCTGGCTGGGTCTCCTCAAAACCCTTTACCCAATGACCCTTTTTGGACTAAGAACATTGTTCGGAGTCCACCACGCTTGGTACGAGATCTTTATGGAATGGGGGAAGGTGCTGATGTACCTTTCTCCTACACTATACCCCCAAATCACTTCACTGGTACTACCACTTTTACGGCCACACCAACCGTTGCTCCGAGCACACCACCCGTTGGTCCGAACGTAACATCCGTTGGCCCGAGACCTACCATTCCCCTCCAGACAACCCATTCGACAATGGCCCCACACATTCCAACCATTCCTGCCGGTAATGCGGTAGTTAATCAAGCACCGATTGGCACACCTGTAACACCAAGACCGAATCTCCCTTTTGGATTTAGGGCACTGAACGCATATGCCACTACCACTGCCCAAACCACTGCTCAAATCATACCGGGAAGTTCCATACCTATCCAACAACCCGGAGGGACTCTCCTTGGTGGTTTTAACCCAATCAACAACACTGGTCAATCTTTTACGTCTGGCCCTCAAATCCTGGGAACTCTACCTCAAACTGGGGGGCATCCTCCCACCGGAAGACAAATTTCATTCGGGGGGCACCCTCATGCTAGGGGCAACCTCAAGTTGGAGTCCACCATCAACCTCAAGGACAAAATGTGTCCATTGCACCCAATCCGTGGAGCATCCCTTTTCAAGGAAATCTGCATGCCTCCACGAGACCAATTGTGCCTACCACATCTAACCCATGGAACGTTCCTTTCTTAGGAAACCCACACTTCCCGACAGGACAAAATTCCCTGACTCCACAACAACCTCCTTATGGACAAATTCCCAACCCAACCCATAACCCTCAAAACCCATCTGGCTATCCTCCGTTCACGCATACTTCTCAAAACACTTCAAATCCTATGTACCTTGGTCAAAACCAACCTTACATGAGAGGGCCCACGAGTTATAATTATCCACATAACCTAGTATCGGGCCCCACTGGTGTTCCTCTGCCGCACCAGCATTACCCACAGGTTAACCGACAACTACCTTTTCTAGCCACCCTGGACCTCCCAGATTTGTCTCGGTTAACGAATGATCCCATTCATCATTCCTTCTTTTGGCCAGCTATTCTAGCAAAGCTCCCTTCTGATATCCCAAAATTCGACGGAAAATCCGGAGAAGACCCGAACAACCACGTGATGACCTTCCATCTGTGGTGCTCATCCAACTCCCTCATAGAAGATTCTATTTGTTTACATCTTTTCCAACGGACACTTACGGGTTCCGCAGCAAAATGGTATATCGAATTACCATGCGCATCTTTTTACGATTTCAACTCCCTCGCCATGTCCTTCCTCACACACTTCAAACTGCCCATCCGATACGAGACGGGTACTGAACTATTAACCTCCCTTTGTCAGACAACTTCCATACACATCTCCGATCATATTTATGAATGGAGAAGATGACGAAGGCTAATCAAAGCGGTCATCCCTGACCAATTATTAGCGGAATGGTTCACAAAATCATTACTACCCAAGATCGCTCGTGATGTTGCCGTGGGCGGCATGGTCACCGAGGAAGAAGCCATCGCTCGAGCTCAGTACTTAGACTTAGTCTATTCACAATCCGGTACTCTGTATGAGTTGATACCGAACGCTACCCGTCCCAATAACGATCCATCCAAACCATCGACTGCTTCGCATGCGGATGGAGTTATTAGCTTCATCAAAACTCAATCTACTGCTCAGTCTACTGGAACAATCCAGCGGCCCGCTTCCATGACCGCCCCCAGTTCGACTGCACCCTCTTCTACCCCCACCCAACCTCAGGTCTTTGATGTGAATGTGGTCCAATAAGCCCCTTCACAACAACCCAAGGGCAAGAGGAAAGAGAAAAACAAAATTAAGAAGAACAATAACAATGAACAACCCAAGACCCAACCACAAACCCCTAATGCCAGAAAACAACCATAGCAAAAACCAAAATTCCCATGTCTCATTTGCGGTGACGATCACTACACTCGAGACTTCCCACATCGCGATGAAGTGGCTAAAATTTTTAAGGGAAATTCGTAACCCGCTATGCTCACTCAGCCTTTTCTGCAACAACAATCTTTGGTTGCACAAACCCCCATGCCGGGGGCAGTTCCAACCAACCCCATGATGAGGCCTCAACAAGCGCACATATTTACATGTTTAATGGGGTTAATCTAACCACTCGTTCTGCGACATACGACACACCAGTTAAACTCGACAAGTCGAAGACTACTAATGGTTCTTCACCAGATCCTTTGCCATCTGCCGTTAATCCTCCATCTGTTAGCCCTCCATCCGGGCCACTTCAGATTGAGAAACCTTCTTTTGACTCCATCTTACGCCCTCCTAAGAGCACCATCCCAAAATCCACTTTCAATCCTAATTCACGGGCTGCCCAAAATTACAATATTGTCGAAGATTTGGCCCAATCTCCATGTGCCATGTATGCATTGGAAGTGTTACAACACTGTCCTAACCAACGTAGGACACTCTTAGCTGCTATCGGCGCTTTCGATCTCGAGTCATCCAACTACATCACGTTTAATCTGGACGACCATCAACCGCGACTCTCCCACCATCTAGCTTTCCAAATCGATGTTGTTGTTCATAATCAACAAATCCATCAAACCATTCTGGATGAGGGAGCCTCCACCTGTGTCATGTCTCTATCCTGTTGGAAAGGTTTGAAATCACCTGCTGTTAAAAAATCCCCCACGATGTTACGCGCTTTCGATGGACGAGGTTTCCATCCTCGCGGATTATTACAATCCCTCGCCGTTCAATTGGGTGGTAAAAATGTTAACGTTGATGTCGAAGTGGTCGATGCTCCCCTTGATTACAACCTATTACTCGGAAGAAGTTGGTTCTACACTATGACCGTTGTCGCCTCATCGGTGTTTTGATGTGTACAATTCCCTCATCAAGGAAAAATTGTCACCATCGATCAACTTGATTTCTGTACACCCGACGCCCGCATCCCTGCCACCAACAACATTCCTTTTTTGGGAGATCACTTAGTTACATATGAAAGCATTGGTGTTGGCTTATTGAAAGATTCTAGCCTCATGGGTACTTTCCCTACACCACTTCCACCTACTACACCTCATATTGCCGCCATCAATATGATTTTGACTTTTCCCTATCAATCCTTGGAATCATCTGACCCTTGGATTGTTCCTAGTCCTTTGGAATTCGATGGACTCGGTGACACCATGCCACTCAGCCCAACCGAGGCCGCATACGTAGCTATTCAATCTGCCTCTCCCTCTTCGAACATTTCACATTCATTGGCACCCAACACTTGCTCGGTGCCCTCGTGGTTGCATTCCCTATCATCTGTCGTTGATTACATTTCCCACATTTTTCCTTCGGACGAATCTATCATGGAAATGCTTAGCATTAACGATTTTCCCCAGGACGACAACCACCATCGATCCTCTTTTCTTTCGCCTTTGGAAGAAATGCAAGACATACAATCTGTCTTCCCCCCCGATGTTACCAATGCTCCACAATCCCCTATCCTCATCCAAGATACTTTCTCTGAGGGAAACATGGGTAACATCTCTACCACAATCACAATTGACATTTCAGTCAAAGAAGGTGTCATGGAAAACATTAATCTTGGTGCTAATTGCACGCCCGACGAAGTGGTTTCTTACACTGCTTTGTTCAAGGAATTCCGCGATGTCTTCACATGGAGCTACAAAGAAATGCCAGGGATTGACCCTTCCATCGTCATACACGAAATCAAGACTTACCCTGACGCAAAATCGGTTCGACAAAAACTCCGCCCGGTTCACCCCAAGAAACTGGCAGCTATAAAGGCAGAAGTTGAAAAACTTCTAAAATCTGGCTTTATCTACCTCGTCCCTTTGATAGAATGGGTCTCTAACCTCGTTTCGGTTGCCAAGAAACAAGGGACCATCCGTGTCTTCATAGATTATTGCGATCTCAACAAAGCTTGTCCCAAAGACAACTACCCTACACCTTTTATCGATCAAATCATCGATAATTGCATGGGAAGCGTGATCTTCTCTTTCATGGATGGATTTTCTGGATACAACCAGATTGAAATCTTACCTACTGACCAACATAAGACAGCCTTCATCTGCCCTTAGGGAACTTTCTCTTATCGAAAGCTACCTTTTGGCCTTAAAAATTCTGGTGCTACTTTCCAGCGAGCCATGTTGTACGCTTTCCACGACATCAAACATATCGTGGAACCTTACCTCGATGATTTACCCGCCCATTCATCCAACCGACCCGATCATATTGGTCACTTGCAGGCAATTTTCCTTCGATGTCGTTTCTATCGTATTCATCTGAACCCACATAAATGCATCTTTGCTATCGAATCCAGACGACTCCTCGGTTTCATCGTCTCCAAAGATGGGATCAGGGTGGATCCCTTGAAGATCAAGGCCATTCTAGCCTTACCCCCACCCACCAACTTAACCCAATTTCAAAGTTTGCAAGGCAAAGCAAACTTTCTCCGTCGTTTCATCTGCAATTACGCCGAGATCACAAAAGGATTTATGCGGCTACTGCAAAAGAACGTCCCTTTCATCTGGGATGACACTGCCCAATGGTCATTCGACGCTCTCAAGAATGCTTTGACCCATGCTCCTTTGTTACATCCTCCCGAATATACAAAGGATTATATCCTTTACTTGGCCGCTTCTACTTCCACCATTGCGATGGTGTTGGTTCAAGAAGACGCTAACGACAAAGAACACGTGATTTATTATCTGAGCAAGAGTTTATCCGGACCCGAACTCAGATATTCGCATGTTGAGAAACTAGCTATGGCAGCTATCATTGATGTCCAACGATTATGCCACTACATACTATTACGCACCACCATGGTAATCGCAAACTCCAACCCCATGTACCACGTCTTAACACGTCAAGTACTTGGGGGAAAATATTCGAAACGGATTGTTATTCTTCAAGAATTCGATCTCGAGTTTACAAAGGCCAAAGCCAAGAAATCCCTAGTGTTTTCCGAGCTCATCTGTGCTCTCCCAAGTGTCGATGAAAACATTGAACTTAGAGGCCCTCTTCCTGATGAGTCTCTCTTCCTCATCAACACCTTTGACCCTTGGTATGGATACATTCTCCTCTACCTTCAAACTCAATGTTTTCAGCCCAACATCTCTCGAGAAGAGCGTCGACGCATCTGTCACCACTCTCGCCGTTATCTCGTCCTCAACGATACTTTGTATCGTCGTGGCATTGACACCATTCTTCAGCGATGTCTGATTCAAAAAGAAGCTAAACGTGTTCTGAACGATTGTCATATTGGCGCTTGTGGCAGTCACCTTTCCGGGATGGCCACAGCCCAAAAAATCCTACGTGCCGGCTACTTTTGGCCCTCGATTTTCAAAGATTGCATCGAGGCCGTCAAAAAATGCCCACCCTGCCAAATCTTCAACAAGAAGGGATGCACCCACCCTACTGTGCTGCATCCCATTATTGCCATCAGCCCCTTTTCCAAATGGGGTATTGATTTCATGTAGTGTAAGCCTACCTCAGCCGGGGGGCATGGTTACATCATCGTCACTGTCGATTATTTCACAAAATGGGCTGAGGCTATGCCTACCTTCCTGAATGATGGCCGTACTGCAGCTCTATTCCTCTTCAACCACATCATTACTCATTTTGACGTACCACATGCCATTGTCACCGACCATGGTGCACACTTCAAAAAATAGATGATGAGTGAATTACACGTCAAATTGTGTTTTCTCCACGAAAACTCATCCCCTTACTACCCTCAAGCAAACGGGCAAGTTGAAGCTATCAACAAAGTCCTAAAAACCATGATCCAATGCATGGTAGGGGAAAACAAGACATCATGGCATTTACAACTGTTTTCTGCTCTCTGGGCCTATCGCACGTCTGTGAAAACCTCAACTCGATTCACTCCTTTCCAGTTGGTCTATGGCATTGAAGCCATCTTACCAATCGAGTGCGAAATTTTGTCACTTAAATTGAAAGTAGAACTCCTGCCCCATACTTCTGTGGAAGAAGAACGATTCTTGTACCTATCCAAGCTAGACAAAACACGCCGTGATGCTGCTCTCGTTAACGAGGCACATCAGAAATGAATTAAGATTCAATATGACAAATCTGTCCAACCTCGAGCCTTTGCAGAAGGAGACTTAGTCCTCGTTTATGACCAAGCACACGATAAATTGGGAACAGGAAAGTTAGAACCTATGTGGCACTGTCCTTACATCGTGAAACATGTTTTACACAGAGGTGCTTATGAACTAGTAGATCATGATGGAATTTCCCTGGGAGAGCCCCGAAACGGGCTTTACCTTGAAAAGTACTATGCCTAGATCACCTAGCATCTGTACTTTGTACATTATTGTATTTTTAGTTTGGTGTGCCTTTTCTTTCGCGTGCTTGAGTCTTTACTGTTTCCACTCATGACTGTGTCTGTGTTTTCATGCACAGATGACGTCTACCTTTCCTATCTTTTTTGGGTTCGTGGATGGCGCCAGCCGACATACCTGGAACATTACCTCGGCAACATGGGCTATTTATGAGTTTGACGAGATGGTGAGTTCAGGAGGCATTTTTTTAGGACCAACAACCAACAATATGGAAAAATATCACGTTGTCATTGGATTGTTAATCCAATCCTCCTCCCTAGGCATCTCTCGTATCATTATTTACTTAGACTCCCAACTCGTGGTTTATCAACTCAACCGCATATACGCTATCCATAGTCCTATCTTGCTACGTCTACACTTGCAAGTTCGTCGTCTCGAACGAATGTTTGATTACATTGAATATAGACACATTCCAAGAGAACTTAATAGTGTTTCAGATTCGTTAGCTAATTATATCATGGATCAGTATTTAGCCCACAGATAAGATTCAAGGAAAGCAAGAACTGTACATTACATGTAAATTAAAACACATCAAAAACATCATCATGTATAAACCATCGGCATCACAAAAACTCGAAACTGTATATATATATATATATATATATATATATATATATATATATATATATATATATGGCATGACTAAAATGTTTACATTACATCAAAAAGTTTGTAAGAGAACAAAATATTGGGTCCATCCACCCATACAACATCGTCAGACAAGGCATACAAAAACATGATCTCAGGGAAACTCTAATCTCCCCGCACTATGTTGTGCTGTGAATAGCATACTACTACACGTACTACACGCCTCAATAGAGAATTGATATTCTCTGGCACCCCTACAGTGTGCCGCTGCAGATGAAAAGGTACATCCCCCCTCCGTAGAGGAGGGATACCCATTGTAAGGCCCTGGAGGTTCCTCTCAACCTCCCGGAGGCCCGCCACCGGTACTACTGGGACTGCTACAACTGGGACACCGCCACGACATCCTGGCACTGGTACATCTGTTGGGCGCACTGCTCCCTTGTCTGCACATCAAAGACAAAAAACATCTGTTAAGTCTCTCTTACATACCCAAAAAAATACATATACATCAAAAACTTAAAAAACAAAACTAGACAAGGTATGGCTTAGTCTCTTACCTCACTCATCCCAATCTTCCCCCTCGGGCAAAATCAAATCCATACTCTCGTGGAAGTCTACATCAACATATGGGAAGTCCTCGATCCAGAGGTACTGCTGCCTCAACCAGGCAAATAAATCACCAGTAAAACAGAACTCTGACTCCGAAACTAACCTCGGAGACAGGCTAGTCCACCTCTCCATTCGAGGCTCATCCACTGGTCGTACTGCCAGTGCGATCTGAGGTTGCATCTGAGGGATGCGCTCTAAGAAAAACGAGACTAAGAAAGAGTCGTAGCCAAACTGTTTTTGGTCATTCCTACACCGAGAAATTTGTTCCTTCGCATTCCGAAGGAACGCAGGACTCCAATTGAACAATGTTGGCTCTAAACACTGAACACCATAGGCCACCTGTGATCTCGAAGCCAAATGAGCACTAGTGCTACTAGTCACGCTAGTGATAGAAAACAAGATAGATCGAAGAGGCATATCTCGTATATCTTTGATAGGGATCCTGCCCCCTACCAACCTCACCCCCGGAACACAGTGACGTGCCAGATACATGTCCACCTGCTCAGGTAATGCCCTCTGCCCTGTAAAATCTATAGGGACCCCTCTTTTTGAGAGGCCAGTCAGAAAATACACATCCTCCAACTCGATGGTTAGGAGTTGTGTACCAATATGGAATCCCTGTTCCGTGACGTCCCAAAGACCGATCATGTGCTCAAGCAGTAGAACCTCGCTTTTCATTTTTTGCATCTTGAAAAACTTGAGCAAACCACAGGCCCTCAAAGCAGCCCGCATACGGGGACTCCGTAGAGTGGTTATATCATCCATCTCGTGTTCCTGTTCTTTCCACTCAATCATGATTGCCGAATACACCTACAAAACAAAAATTCAAAATTTTCATCATTCCCCACGTTTTTGTGATTTCGGCGATTTTCAAAAAGCATTTTAAAACATGAAATCAAATGCCCGTGACATCTAAAGGCAGCCAATCATCATTTTTAACCACCACACCCTTAAATATTTACTAAACAATGATTAAAACATGGTAAAAAATGTAAAACAATTTGAGGGGGTGTGTGGGCCCATGAGGGGAGTTTTTGCAAATTTCTTTGGTTAAAATGGTCGATCTAATCAATTGTTAGGGTGTGGGCATCCTAACAGTCCTTTCCCAATACATTTTTGTGAATAATTTCCCCCATTTTATTTACTTTTAAAAAGAGGCCGTTTTGGTTCAAAAAGGGGCGACCTAGGGCCTTGTGTTTTAAATTAATAATGCTATAAAGATCAACTTGGAACCATACAATTGAAAGAGAAAAGAATGAACACCTACCTGGTTCGAACGGTGTGTGAAATGATCAATCGTAGCTCCGGCAGCGAGAAGAACAAGTTTTGCTCCAATTGAGATTCTCCAACACTCCACAAAATCCTTGCGAATGAAATGGTAAATGAGTTTTTCAAATCAATTCATATTTATAAAATTTCATTTTTCATAAGGTATGGTCATTTTGGGTTTCTCTAATGGTACGAATGACTTCACTAATCTCTAGTTTATAGTTTTTGGCATCGCGGGTTTATTGGCAGTTCTAATGTATCTTTCACCTTGTCATATTCATGAGCATAGTCTTAGTTCGTTCTCAAGCTCGACAATATGAGAACGCAACCGGGTAAACTTTTATCTCTTTTTCAGACCCGCACGGATACAATCACATGAAAAAGGAACCCCCCTGGAGTCTCCTTTAAACCCTTTTTAGACTCTCTAAATATGAAAAGATTGTCGAGTGATCTTGCTCCCTTTCACACTCGTTAAAAGGTCAGAAAGGGAATCTTTTGAGCGGTAGTTTAACCCTTTTTCGGTCTCAATGGACTACTGTACAAAAAAGTAACTGAGAGATTTCTCTTTTAAGTGTTTTTCCAAACTCTATAATCCCAAAAAACCTTCGATTTTTCTGTCTTTAGACTCGTTAAAGAAAACATCGACAGGCCCATATGGGAACGAACCCTTACTTCTTCCGGTTCGTTAAACAAAGGAAGAGGAACTTACCGAAGGTGAGTTATATCGAGCATGTCTTATCCTCCACGATATTGTTAAATTAAAAAGAGGTACTCCTCTATCTAGATGGGGGAAAAATTGAAAGGAGCAAGCCAAGCAGTCTCTTGAGAACACCATCTAGCACTTCTTAGAGTCGCCCTTGAACACGACACTTTGTTATTCACTCATATCATAATCCGCTGAACCTCTGCACTGAGCCAATCT
>ML845062.1:53649-64062 GCA_009831015.1 Picea engelmannii
GAGGTGCAACAAGTGGAGGTGGAAACCTAACTTACATGCACAAAGTTGAAAAAATTACTTTTTACCAAAAGAACTTTAAAATGACCCAACTCTCCAAAATGTTTCCCAATACCCAAAGTAACACTTATCGTAACATTCCATAAGAAACTCATGAACCATACTAATTATTTTTAAGTTTAGAAAAAATGACAAAAGGGTTTGAAAAAATGACAAAAAGGGACAAAAAAGTCTATAAATAGAAGTTTGGCAGCTCATTATCACTATTATGAATTGAGAATTGACCAAAAGTCAAAGAACATCCCTTTGTCAAAAGAGTTGATTCTAGGAGCTTCAGTGGACGAAACGAACTTCTTCTTGGACCAAGTAAGTACAAATTAGCCCCTCCTTCATTTCCATTCCTCCTTTTTGTATTTATTTTTGTTTTTTGGGGGGGCACTGACCTTTAAAAGGGTCGGCCCTGCATGTACATGGGTTGTCCAAGAACAACCCGCATTTGCATGCAGGCAGAAGAGAAACTTCCCGCGTGTACATGCGACTATCTTCAATACAACCCGTGTACACCCTCAATAAGTGGGGAAAAAAGGAATGAAAGAGTTAACTCTCCATTTTTTGTGTGTTTACAGGATGTATGTTCATTGGAGAGAGAGGGAACATGAGGAATTTGATTTTTTGGTCTTAGAAGACCCCACTCTTGTCACTGTATTAGAAAAATGTGGGTTGCTAAAATTTTTCTAGTGTCCATTCATGAGGGTACAACCCAAGATGGTAAATGCCTTGGTAGATTACCGGCACCCGAATGCGGAGGCATTCATTCTCAAGGACAATCATTGACTCCGATGACTAAGGACATCTATTCTCTGACTGGCCTCTCAAGGAGAGGGGAACCAGTCAACTTGTGCACTTTCCCCCCTCATGCCACACAACATCGAGGAGTTTATTGGACTCCACTACGAGGCTGGTAATGAGAAAGTAGGCTCTCAGGTTCCTATTGATAAGATCAACAACCTACAACTAAAAGATATTGTTCTACTCATTGGGAAGATCACCGGTTTCATAGCTTTGCACCAGGCTTCCCGGGCGCACATGCATTGTGTATTTCATTGCTTAAATGCACAATTTTTTGGCTGGAGCACAACCATGCTAACATGCATGAAGAGACAATTGACATATTGTCGAGTGCGGGTGCATAGGAACTTCGGTTTTGGGACCATTTTGTGCTCTTTCTTATTTGAGAGGTTACCCAAAATTAGTCCTTAAGAGACTATACAAGGGCATGAGGCCACTCTCCCGATGCTATGCATATGGGTGGCGTTGTTGCCATGACAAGGGGGAGGGAGGGCCATGGAGGCATTCAATGACAAAGTTTTTGACTAGTGGTCTCAACAGATTTCGACAATAGAGGACTACCCTTATGCTGGGATCGACTTCTCCAGGGACCCCGACATGTCTGTACCTTCCAGAGTACAGTGAGGAGAGTTAGGTATGCTTCTTTTTTCAAAGTTATTTAATTTATTTTTTATTTTTTTGTATATCATTTTTTTTTGTACCAGAGCATCTAACAAGTATGTATCTGTTATGTGCAGATGTGGGACTAGTGCATCCAACATATTTCACGAGGACCAAGCGGCGTCATCGACCAGAGGCAAAACCAGTAGCATCAGGGGGGCCTCTATCCAGAGAGGTTGATAGATTTTTGGGATGGGTGGAGGCAAACCTTACCGCTCTCACTCGCACAATCCCAATGGAAGAGATCGAGGATCTACCACCATCGAAGCAACCTCATGTAGTTGGGGTGCCATGGACCTGGGTCCATCTTTTTCGTCATTTGGCAAAAGTTTTTGTTCACTACAACAAGGCCAATAGGCCCCGCCCTTAGCTAGGATAGACTACTTACATTCCAAGAGAACCTTTTGTATATTTTTGAGGGCATAAAACCCGTGACTCTGACTGGACATATTTGTGAGGCACTTGCGCCCACCCATGTACTCTGATATTTTTTGATATATATATGGATATTTTTCATCTTTTTTATGTCTTATGGATTAAATCTATTTTACAAATGTATTTACATGTGAGTGTGTGTGATTTTTCTTACATGTGTGCAATATTCCAATCTAATATATGATTAGCTAGAGTATCTGTGATTTGATTCAATCTCCTAGGAGGATAGATATACGTAATGTAATCAACGATTTGTTATAAGAGACGTACCCTAAGGAATCATCGGTGTAGAGTTGGATCATGAACACGGTAAACCCTATTTAACTGGGACACAACTAGCTAAGCATCTAAGTAGACCCAAAGGTGAGAGATACCATGCGACAAAGCGTCACGAAGAAACTCTAGAACTGTGTTGTACTTGGTGACATTGTTTGTGGCATCACCTAAACAGATACCTCCTAAAGATAGCAACTGGCCCTGAGGGGTGAAAATCACCCAAGCCACGGAAGCAAGCTTCCGAGTGTGCTGGCTAGCATTGTCTGCAACCCCAACGAACACCTATGATTCACTTTACATATGCCACAGTGAAAAATATGACATCAAAAATGACACGTCCATAAAACCAAAAGAAAAAAACTAAAATAACAATGTACAAGCACTATACATATGTTACAAGAAGTCACCCAAGGCGACCCACCTATGAGTAATACTTCTTGAGGTAGAGCCCATTTCTAGGCTCCACCAAAGAATTTCCCTCAAAATCCACTAGACAATAAGAACCCTTATTTAGAACCTCCTTCATGATGAAAGGTCTGAAACACATGGGTTTGAACATGCTTTCCCCTAGGGGGTCCTTATCTTGGTCATAGACTAGGACAAGGTCTCCTTCAGATAAAATCCGAGGATGAACGGACCGATCATACTGACACTTGACTTTATTTTTGTGAGCCTCGTTAGCCAAGGCTACATCTTGATGTTGCTCAAGATATAATAAATTCTCTTCAAGCAATGAAGTGTCTGGCAATAACTGTACTTCCAACTTTAGAGAGGGGATCTGGTACTCTATAGGAAAGACTGCTTCCAGCCCGTAAACGAGTTGAAAAGTTGAGAAACCGATTGCAGTATTAACAAACGTTCAATAGGCCCATAATGTCGAATACAACATCAAATGCCAATTTGACCTGGCCGAATTGATCGTTCGCTATAAAATAGTCTTCAGGGATTTATTCACAGCTTCCACCTGACCATTCACTTATGGGTAGTAGGGTGATGAATGTTCTTGCTTCAACCCAAGCTTTGATGTTAACTCAAACGTCATTTTGTTCTGAAAGTGGGTGCCATGGTCAGTGACAATCTCTCTCAAGATGTCAAACCTTTCTATTATCTGGTTAAACAAAAAGAGAGTTGCAGTCTCACCATCATCTTTAACGTTGGCATAGCTTCGACCCACTTTGTGTAGTAGTATACTGCTACGATGATATAATGGTGCCCCCTTGTAGAAGGATGGTTGCATGTAGCATAATCAATCCCCCACATGGTGAAGGGACCAAATGTGATGGTAGGAAACATGGGAGCGGGGTGTGCCGTCATCTTTCGAGAGAAGATCTAACACTGGTGGCACTTTTTAACCAATTCAAAACAATCTTTGATTAATGTCACCCAAAAGTAACCAGCTTGTAGAATCTTTTGGGTTGTTTCCAACCCAGTAAAATGACCTCCACATGCTCTAGTCTGGCAATCGTTAAGCATGATTTTTTCTTCTTCATGAGTGAGACACCGGCAAAGAATCTACACCTCGATGATACAGAGTGTCCTCGAGTATGAGATAGTTTTTGGCCTCATGGCATATACAGCGACGCTCATCACGAGAAGCATAGGTAAGGAACTTCAAAGTATGGAGATAGACTAGTATATCTCCATACTAGGGGTCCAAAGACATGATCAGAAACATGTCTCCTTTGATAGGCAACTCTTTGGGTATAACATCATCTGACTCGACTGGAAGTTCCGAAATGAGTTCTGCAAAGACCAATGAATTTTTGGATTTCATCGAAACAAAATCCAAATCGAATTTCTAGAGGATAATTATCCATCTACTGATCTTTCTGCCAATTACACGTCATGTCAACACGTATTGAAATGGATTCACAATAGCAATGACACAGGTTTTGCGAAACACGATGTAGTGACGGAACCATTGGACAATATGAACTGCTGCCAACACAAGTTTTTTAATGTGGGAATAATTGAGTTCTAGTCCAACCAAACCTCATCTCAGGTAATAAATCACATATTCTGAGAGCAAATCATCCTTCTGAACCAATACCATATCGATGGTTGACTTCGCAACAACCAAGTACAATAAGAAATCTTTATTATAATTGGGTGGTCGAAGAAGAGGGGTAGACGTGAGGGCACATTTCAATGCTTCAAAAGAGTGTTGAATGGATTCATCCCAATGGAAAGGAACATCCTTCTTCAATAAACGTATGAAACCCTTTTTGATCTCGGCATAGTTCACAATGAAACGCCGTAAAAATTTCACTTTTTCCTGTAGACTTTGAAGCTGAGGGATTTTGCACGGGGGAGGCAACTGAACTATTTCCTCAACCTTTAGAGGATCAACCATGATCCCTGTTGTCGAAAAAATGAAACCAAGCAAATGACCCAATGTGACACAAAAACTGCATTTGTTTGGATTCAAGTGGATCTGGTAGTAGCAACATTGCTCAAAGATAAGTCAAATGTGTGTAGGATGATAAAATATCTTGCGATATCATGATGCTAAATCATCAAGATAGGCCTCGAATCTATGTTTGATGTCATGGAAACCAAAAGACATGGCCCGCTGAAACGTAGCTCCAACATTTTTCAGACCAAAAGGCATCTTCTGATAAGAGAATGTACCCCAGAGACAGATGAAATCGTCTTTGTGTTGGTCTTCAGGCTTGATATGTATCTGATTGTATCCTGAAAAACCATCCATGAAAGAAAAGTCTTCACAACCTACACATTCATCAACTATCTGATCAATAAATGGCGTGGGGAAATTGTCTTTGAACAGACCTTGTTCAAATCATGAAAGTCCGTACATGCACGAGTCATACCCTATTTTTTATTGTCTAGAACGAGATTTGACACCCATTGAGTCAATTTGATGGGGTAGATGAAACCATCTTGGAGTGGTTTCTCTACTTCAGCTTTATTAGATGCTTCTTTCCTAGGATTGACTAGACGAAGCCTCTGCTGGACCAAATTAGCATCAGGATATGTCATGATTTCATGTTTGACGATTCTTGGATCTATTCCTAGAATTTCCTCATAAGACCAGGCAAACATGTCGTCAAATTCCTTAAATAAATCTATGTAGATTTGAATCTCCTTGGGGGAGCAGTCTGATCCAATGAACATATTCTCCACGACGTTAGGGATTCTAGAGATATCAGTAGGTATCGTTTGAGCAATGTTTTCCATATTTCCTTCAGCATAAACATCGTTTGTAGCCAAAGGATTGATAGGACAATCCTTATCTCCAGTCATAGTCAATGTGAATTTACCTTCTTCAATTCTTCTTAACTCTAGGAGGAAGTAAGATCGGTTATGAAGATCATCCTAGGGTCCTTTTGGACTAGTCATTGACTCAATAATTGCCTCATCTGAGGGAAAGACTAATTCTAAAGAATCAGTATCAGCGAGGGAACCTTGAGCCCATATAGGCTCGAGAACCGTATCTAACTCTTATGCGGGAGTCAGATCGGAGTCTGCGGAATCTTGATGGACTATAGAGTATGCAAATTCTGTTGTGGACAAAGGAATGGCCATGCTATGGTGCCCTGTCCCTTCCATCGTGGGTGATGGGGAAGGAAGAGTCCATGGATCATTAAAGTAAGTCATGAGAAACCACGTTATTTGAAAGATTTCAGCCCTAGGCTAGTTGGGGACAACCGACATGTAATGGAAATTTTTGGTCGGAGGTGGGTAATTGAAAGTACCCATCAAAGGTGGGCACAAACCAACCCCTACATTGATGATGCCAGGCTGAGGGTTATCAATCATCGGGACTGTGGATACCCCCGATGAAGGGTCAAGACATGAGAATGATAACTGATCAATGGTCACAATCTGACCCTTATGTGGAAACAACAAGACCCAAAAAACTTTCATGACCACTTCCTGCATAGTGTAGGTCAAACTCCTTCCTAACAAGAGATTATAGTCGAGAGGTGCATCGACCACTTCAACTTTGACACACACGGTCTTCTCTCCTAACTGCACAAGAAAAGAGGGGATGATTCCATGTGGTCGGAACAAATGACCATCGAAAGAGGTAAGAAGGGTAGGTGATGGAGACAAAATGGGTTGGCCGATGGCCTTCCAAAACGCCAAAGACATCACACATGTTGAGGCTCCCTCAAAAACCACCATGTGGAAAGTGTTATGAGTAAAAATTTTCGTGGTGTAAGACACTACTATCTGAAATGCTACATTGTAAGGAAGATGTGGTTTTAAGTCGATAATATCAAGCATGATCGTTCCCAGATTACAAGTCTCATCAGATCCGAAGAAAACTAACAGAGCCTTTCTCTCGGAAGGGCATCTCTAGAGGACTTCCAAAGATAACATCGCACGAGGGGTTTGTGACAAATCCTCCACCATAGAGTAGTTCTGGGCAGCCCTTGCATTTGGGTTGTGCGAAGATTTCTTGAACACACCTTTGGGGATGCATGTCATTGTTTCGCCCAACGTCTTCTCAATATGGAGAGGAAGAGATGGGTTTTTGACTTCTTTACCCTTCTCAAGGGTGTTTGGCATTCCATAGTCGTGTGTCCTAGTTGTTATGTCAATGCTACCTTTCATCATGTACACATTCATGGATGAAGGATTACTCGAATATGGAGGGGGTACCTGACTGACCCCTTCCGCACTTGAATAGGCTTGAGCTAAAATTTTCCCATGCGGAAATGGATTCGTTAACATGGTAGGCGGCTGCTATTCCAATAACTTATGGGCCTCCACAAGCCAAGGGCACTGGTGAGTCAGATGGTATTCCTTTCAAATATTACAGGGACACTTCAACATTTTCTTTTTAGTGTTTCCCTCGCCAGCATTATTGATAGGTTTATTATCCCCCTTACCCTTCTTTCATTGTTCTTATTTCCATCAGGTTGTTGGGTGGCCTTTGGGTTTTTCGATTGCACACTATGTACATCTGACGTTTGAGTAGGGGGAGAAGCCGAACCAGTGGTCTGGGTGGCCGTTGCCTATTGTATTACCAATTGATGCAATTGATTTGAAAACTGATCAACATGCTTCATTTGCGCAGAAACTACAATTCCATTGGCATGTGGTCCAGATCTTTGTCTGGTCTTGTCAAGTATCGATCATGGTGCATCTAGTAAAACTTTGTAAAGTAAACCAGACTGAGAGTAAATAAGTTCTAGTTGTTGGGCTCTCATTATCGATTCTTCCTCTGAAAAGACCCCCAAGGTTACGACATCTTTGGAAAACTGAGGTACCAAAGACTTAAGGAACCACTCTAGCAGGAATGATGGTGGGACTCGCACTTTTATCAAACTCTTCGAGCATATCCATTCTTGGATGTGATCTGAGATATGGTCCTCTTTTGTCTGATCAAAGTTGGCCAACAATTCGGTGGTGACATCATATCTCACAAGTAATTGGAAATGGTTTAAGAAAGCCATTGCCAATTTTCCGAAGGAAGAGTATCTTGAGTGGTCAAGATCAATGTAACATTTCTCTCAACTCCTGATGAGAGTGCATTGAAACAAATGCAACTAGATGGCGTCATCTCTCAAATAATTGGATGAACACCATAAATGGAAGGTAGTCACATGATCGCCTAGATGTTCGTTAGGCTTGGCTTCAAACTTTGGTATGTCTAAAGGCAAATTGGTCATCATAGGGGGCCAACACAGATTGTGATAGATGGGGTCATTTAATAACCTTTTCAAGTCTTGCAAGTGCAGAGTTTCAAGAAATGGTAATTTGGGTTGTTGATTGTAAGCAGGGAAAAAGGATCCTGGAGTTTGGTTGGCACCAAGTTGCCAGAAAAAGTTAGGTTTATGGCCAAGGCTCTAGTAATAACCATGGTCATGACTAGCATATAGATTCTGCGCTTGTTAATACGTCATGGGTTGACTCCCGTAATAGGATGTAAAGGGTTGGGATTGCATCGCATTCCAAGGATTTTGGGAAGGTTTGCCCCCTATCGATCTGAAGAGCATATGTGTTGAGCCTTGCTAGGGGTTCCATTGGATATGTAAGGGTTTTCTCCCAATCAACATCCTTGATGAGGGAACTAATCCTTGCCATGCATTCCAAGGTCCCTGTGAGGAAGGACTTCCTAAGTTTCCCCCCTGTGCAGGAATAGTACCCTGTATAAGATGTTGTTGCCCATAATTGGGGTTGCCCCCGACCAAGATGACAGATGACAAGAAAGCATTGTTACCAAATGCGTCGAACAAAGAGAACAGTTTCGAACCTACTAGCATGTTATAAGTAGGAATTCCTTGACTACCTTCTGGAAACGAACTATAGTTTATGTTCAGCCTGGTGGAGTGCTAATGGGCATCACCGAGCGAAGGAGATGAAGGAGGTATATGACCCCCTCCATAAGGGAAATATTTATAGGGAGTTGAAGTGCCCCCCATGGATCCTTGCAGAGGAGCATTGGAGCTCCCTACCCTGAGACCTAACGTCTATAGAGTGGAGTGGGAAAAGACAATGCTCGTACCAAAGCTAGGCATCCTGTATGAGAACAGAGGGTCTGTCGCACTTTGGGTGAACAAAGCAGTCATCACCGCCATAGACAGAATCAAAACATTCCCCGAGGTAGAGGCAGTCGAGACCATATTGGTATAGACTGACGATAGTTGGTTAGGAGGTAGAACACCCCCTGTAGTGACAACTGTAGAGGAAATATGAGTATTCCATGAAGAAGTAACAACATTTGTTTCCATTGCTGCTTGTGACACTACCTGACGCTCATAAGTTTGAAACTGTACAATAATGGGCATCGATAGATCAATGATTGGAGGGTTATACAGACCAAGATCTTGTGCTTCGAGGTCAGAAATGATTGGTTCCTCTGGAATTGAATGTTATCCTCTCGAATATGAGTCAGGCATGGTTTCCTGTAACCCAGTCACCTCAAAAAACCCTTGCTGGTCTAGTTTTCGCCTTAGCGATGGCAGGGTGGCTCGAGATCAACCGATAGCAGGCCTAAAAGCCTTCGCGTCTGGTGGAGCTTCTGATCCTCCATTGTGATAGAAGATCAATGAAACAATAGGGATTTCTATAATCTTTTTTTTTAAATCAACAAACACTAGAAAAAGTTCCTATGAGGTAAGACAAGAATATCACTAGCTAGTTGGAAGAACAGTTACAACAGCCAACAGTAGAGAAACTTACCAATGCAAGTGAAAGTCGAATACAGAAGCACCCTCCGGGTATAATCTGTAAAGAATGTCCCGGTATCTGCCCTAGGTACCATGGTATACCCCCGTAGTCACTTGTGTAAGTCAGTAAGATAAAGGCAACTAGGTTGCCAGCACACGAACAGTCACTAGGCAGGTATAGTCGATAGTCAGGTGGACCGCAATGAGCAGGGTATCAAGCCCGAAACTTATCAAGGGTATCGAAATCAAGTGTTCCGGAATATGAATGAGGACCTCGAATGGATTTAAGACCCATGAAGATTTGTGGAAAATGCGATCAATGAAATCCCAAGATAAGCCCTCTATATGTGTTCCCCACTACGCTTGGTACGGATTTTGAGGGTTTATATCCGCTACCTTTCTACACGCGACCTTGTTTTTATCCCCTGTGTTAGAGGGGGGTCGCGGATAACTTTCACGGTTACTGGACTTTCAAGCACTCCCTAGCTCAGACTCTTATGTTTTTTTTTGTAGCCTTGAAGAGTTACCTCTCCAATCCTAAATCAAGGCTTTATCTTAGACTAAATTGATGAACCCTTCAAACACAAGGTCTAATAAATTTTAATTAGGCATTAATTTTAGTGGCTATCTTAAGTCAAAAGGAATGAAAGTGAAACCAGTGATGTTCTTTAAGAGATGAAACAAAATATCATAAGATGATACTGGAAACAAAAGTACTTCTTTCTTCACAAATAAATATTTGCGAATGAAAATTATTTCACCAAACTTTTCATAACTACTTTTCTTAGATATTTGAAAATAAAAATTAAAACAATCTTTTGCTCGACTACGAGCTACATAATTTCCTAATCATTCAATTAAATAACTTAAGAAAACTTTCTTTTTCCTTGGTAAACAAAGCAACTAACCTAAACTACTTTACCAAACAAAGTAATGAAAGGAATTTATTTTTTTTATTGTTACTTTCTTCAAAACAAGAAATTTGAAAATGAATTCTTTTCTTTTCTTTCAAAGTAAAAAAGGGGAAAATGACGAAAAGACAAGGCCAAGAAAT